>CM060952.1:124117121-124174621 GCA_030765055.1 Mantis religiosa | reverse complement strand
GCCTTTGTTCAAAACACACATCGATTACGTCACGCAAAAGGCGCACAACGTCCTTGCCAAAATTGCAAGGTTAAGCAAAAACTACGGCACCATCCCATTCAAAGCCGTCGTCCTATACATCAACAATCTGCTCAGCTCAATTTTTGGACACGCTGTCAGTGCCTGGGCACATAGACTGCACCTGAAAACCGCCAGTACAGCACTACGCAAGCTCCAACGCAGAATTCTAATAATGATGACAGAGCATGTGCTACGACACCAACTGACGCTCTCCTCGTGGTGCTAGGGCTAATTCCTCTAGATCTGGAGATTCGCCGGAGAGCTGCATGCTACAACCGGCAGGCGTACGTATGACATCCTACCAAATATCGAGGAACGCCTGAAAATGAAATTCCTACAACCATCCAGAGGCCTAATACATTATCTGACTGGTCATGGCCCATACTCCAGCTACCTCCACAGATTCCACCTGAAAGACACAGAAAACTGCCGATGCGGAACAACCGAAACACCGGAACATGCTGTATGGGAATGTCCACTAACAATACGACATAGGACAACAGCGATGTCGTACTTACAGGACAAGTCAATTCACGAAATAATAAGAAGCAGACGACTCTGGACTTGGTTTGACAAAGCGGCAAACACCTTCTCAATTAAGGCAAGGGAAGAATTCATCAATGGAAGACAACCTTAAAAACACTCTCGACTAAGACGATGACAGAAAATAATTAGGTTAAGCTAAATTAGGAATTAGGATAAGCTAATGTTAGAAATTAAGTAATATTTATATGTAAAGTTAATTGTAAGTACTCCTAGGGTACCTCAAAATAAATATTGTAAAAACAAATGTATCACAATTGAATAAAGTGTGGAACACAGTCTGGTTTGTAAAATAGGCACCAGACTCCCAGAATTAAGGAGGCCGAGGTCTTGCTGTAGAGCAAGATCTCGGCCCTTTTTTTTTGACCGAGATTCTAACTCGAGACCTCTTGAACGTGAGGCAGACACGCTACAATTTACGCTACCGAGACGGGCAGTAGTCACCGCGCAGTACTCCATTATACGATGTTGACGTTTCTCTCCATCATTTGAGGTTTCAGCATCGACGGTATTTGCAAGAGAATTCAAGGCGCGTTCCTCAGTGAGAACGCCTTTACGAGCACTTATGTATGTAATTTCCTAGACCACGCTCTCTCTTCAGTGCTTCCTTGTGGTCTGCGAAGCACCAGGAAAATGACAAGCCGCTTCAATTCAGCTGTAGTTTAAAAGGATTCTTTCTTTTCCTTTTGCTTCGGCCTAAACACGTCATCATCCTCCTGAGTAGAAAGCCTTTTACGACAGGTGCTATGTTACCTTTTTACTTGCTCCTTTTCCTAAACTGCTGAGCTACACGCTTCCCACTTCTGGTATGCTATTATCTAAGAGCAGTCTCAGACAGTGAAAACCTCGAATTAATGAAAACCTATCAGCAATACCTCTGTGTAATGGAAGAGTACGTCATCAGCAAGATGTATCTTAAAGTTCGAACAGTTACCAAAAGGGGTGCTTATGGGCTTATGCTGCAATAGACATGCAGCTCTCTTCGTTGCAATAAAAAACCTCAAACGCATTCGGGCTAATACTGAAACAAGTCTAGCATTCTTGACATTTCTTATTAGGGAAGTGTAGTAAAAAGTTCAGTGCAAAATAAGATATGAATATTTTAAAGTGATACTATATGAATTATTTAATGTTTTATGTTTATGAAGTATATAATTACATTTTAATCTGTGGAAGGACGTCAACATTGAAAAGAACGGGAATTTATAATTGTTATTTATTTTAATAATATTTAAAATTCACATTTGCTAAGTTATTATTCATAAAGAAAACAATAAAAAGAGAAAATGCAGAATGAAAGGTAAACAAAAATATGCGAGATTATGCCATTCCATTACCATCATTTTCACTACTCAGCCACTTAACTTCAATACGTCTGATTGCTGTAAAAGAGCTGCACTGTCTAGTTCAAACATGAATTTTCATTGATTTTCTGAAATTCGTTAATACCTTTAGAGGACTGGATCCGAAATGGAACTTCTATTTGGCCTATTCTGTCTTTCAAGTGTGCGGTCATTCCTTTCTGGAGGGCAGGGAGGGCCCTACGGTACATTTAGAAGCTTTAGGCTTTAAAATTTATGAACATAAAGAACCTACATGCACGATATCTTCTTCATTGTGTGCAAGAGATTGAGTTCACTTGGATAAATAACGTCCCAGCTCCTAGGGGATGATTTTTATTAAGGTTACAGTAGTTTTGGAAAAAAGTTATTTAGCAGAGAGTTGTAATTAAGTGATTAAAATTAACTCCGTATTTTGCGATGCATTATACATAAAATTATAATAGATATTGTAGCGGTGACTAGATTAGCGGTGTGCCAATGAAGTCCCAGGTGTTGTCCCTCTTCTAGTTGTTACTCTGGTAAATTATCTATATCTAACTACTTAAAAATTCCATCAGGTAAAGAAAGTTGAATAAATTCACTGGCTATTCTTGTCTGGATTTATTCCATTAGAAGAAACATCAATCATTTATTCACTTATTTATTTACGTCCTTCAACGTTAAGTAATATCGGACGATGAATGAAATGGGTGAAATGATGCTCAAATGATGCCCAGGATCCATAGAGCTTAGAGTTACCGACATTCGTCTTTCAGAACAAGACAAACTCCCGGAAAAACCTTATCCAGTTAACTCACTCAGACCGAGATTCTAACTCGGGACCTCTTGACCTCCTTATGTTTTCACTAGAACAAGTCATAAAGTAATAACATGGATTAAAATAAATTTTATTTATATGGATTATTATTGAAATATACGAGGTACGTCCAGAAAGTAAGCTCTGTTTGGTAATAAAATTAAATTGTGTACATATACAGAAAAATTATTTATTGTACAAAATTCTACAACTCTTAAACTACTTTTCCACATAACTTCCGAAATTTTGCAGGCATTTGTCATAGCGAGGCACAAGATTTTGTATAACTTCTTCATAGAAGTTTGCCGCCTGTGTCTTTAACCAGTTGGAAGCATTTTCTTTCATTGTTGAAGTGTTGACCGCCAAGGAAAGATTTGAGATGAAAAAGAAGGCGAAAGTCGCTAGGAACGAGGTCAGGGTTGTACGGGGGGTGATGAAACACGTCCCAGCCAAATCCCTGTAGGATGTTTTTCGTCGCGTTTGCAGTGTGTGGTCGTGCGTTGTCGTGAAGAAACACAACACCTTTTGACAGCATTCCTCGGCGCTTATTCTGTATTGTGCAGCTCGATTTCCTAAGTTTCTCGCAATAAACATCTGTTTTCACAAGTGGCGGGATTTTCAATCAACACCGACATTGTAAACAATCACAAAAAAGCGTACTTGGCTGACAGCGATCTCACAATGGCGCACGTTTCTTCTCCTGGTACAGAGCTTCTACTGCGCGTGTGCGGAACTGCGATCGCAGCGCTGCAGCGGAGATAAATTGAAACAGAACTTACTTTCTAGAAGCCCCTTGTAATTTGAAGGTGGATTTAATTATAATTTTATACTTCATCTGCCGAGGTGGGCAACATCAGTAATGAAGTTTCTAGTCAAATGTGTAGTGTTTAACACCCGCTTGTACTACATGCGGCACTGCAGGCGGTGAAACTGATGATGCATGAGATGCAGATGGAGCAGCGGTGGAGTGAGATGGCGGGGGAAACCGGAGATCCCGGAGAAAGCCCATCCCAGCACCGTGTTGTCCATCACAAATCTCATTTTGCGGTCACTTGGGTTCGAACCCGGGCCACCTTGGTGAGAACCAACCACTCAGCCACTGCACGGCCAGTTTCTAGTCAGTTACAATTTATACGAACTTGGATAATTTTGCAATTCTCTGAATTACACTTTTTTTATCATTAACAGTCCACCAATTTGTCAAAACTTAAGTTGGACTTGTCTCACAGTCAATCCTTTCAACCGTTGGCATCCCAGAATCCCATCTCTCTCTGGATTTCAACACGCACACTAGTACGATAGGATGCCGGATGGATTTAAGAAAAACCACCAAAACAATTTTCTTTAAGATCTTGAAAGGTCTACTATATTATATGTGTGAAAACATGGTAGTCAGTAAGTGTGGATGACTACAGTAAAATTATCTTTTACCATTTTATTTTTCTGAGATACACTACTACAAGGCCCCACTTGAATATATGTATGTACCTTTAATTTCAGTATAAAACTGAATTTATACTCACATAAAACTGAACATCAGTCTCCTCTACGCTCTTATTAATATTCAGACTAACTCATGAAGTAATCGTGTTGTCAAAATAAAAATATGTTCTAGTTGTAAGGAAAAAAGCCTCACATTTTAATTATTCCCATAAGAAGTTTAGCTTGTGAGACCGAACGGACAGTGCCTGCCCACCTTGATAGCGATGAAGATGGTGATGGTGATGGTGATATCTTAATATAGCAAACTTACAGATAAGATAACAGGATAAGCTTAGTTTATGATTTCTGAAATAATGTGTCCGTATATGCCGAAAGGTCCTCTTGCGATGACTCGTTTTAACCTTTGGTTTGAAGCCTACGAAGTTTTACAGGAAAAGTTGATCGCAATATTTTATACTCTGTCCTTATTGGTCAACTTACGAGTGACCCAGAAGTTTGTATGGATAAATCAAGCAAAGACTAGTTTTAAAGAAGTTGTATGTTTTTCATCATATAGTCTGTCATTTCTATGTTCAATGAAATCAGTCCTTAGTCCTTAAGGTAATGAAGCCAGCATTCCTGAGGCACTTCAAAACTTAGGTTTTGATAATGTTTCCCTGCTTTATTGATAACGAAATAGATATTCCAGGCATTTTATCGTTAAGGTTTTGAAGCAAAAGAATTTAAGACCTGAAGCTTTCCTATCGACGAATACGTTCACATTCTTCTCGGGCAACAAGCCAGGTAAAAAGACGAATAGATAATCGACGTTTCGGGAGTGTACATCTCTCCCATCATCAGGATATTTATAAACTGTTATAACCACAAATGAAACACTGGATATAACATCAACCTAGACAAAGACAAAACACTATCAAAATTCGCATTACTAAACAAAAGACTTCAGTAAATTAAATGCCAGGCCAGGAGATGGCGTGAGTATAGAAAATTGTGTCAAAGAAACGTAACCACTTAACATGATTATCAAGCTGTATTGATCTTTGCTTCTTATATCGTCGGATTTCCACTTTTAAGGCCGGTTTCCAAGAGGAGCTGAACTGAAATCGAGCATCACGATTAAGCGTGCTCTTTTAAGAGGAAATCGCCAAAGCCTCCTTAATTCTCGGCTCCCAGTAACTGTTGTATATTGTCAAGATGGTCGCTTGATGGAAAAAACGGCTACTCCGAAAATGACAAGCCTCGATCACCAGAGCTAAGAATGGTAAACCTGTAATACAACAAGCATCAGATAAGCCTACCGCTACAGCCTTCATCCCGTTTACCGGCAATCTATCCGGCATAATCAGCAGAATGCTCGCCAAATACAACATCAGGGCCATCCACAAGCCACCGCCGAAGATTAAACATCTGTTGAGAGCAGTGAAAGACAAACTGGACTTCCAAGTTCCGGGAGTGTACCGCATTCCCTGTGAATGTGGGACACCGTATATAGGAAAAACCGGAAGGACCATCGCTACCAGAATAATCGAACATGAACGGAGCATTCGTGTAATGCAACCTTAGAAGTCTGGGCTGGCAGAGCATTGTTTTGATAACGACCATAGAGTCAACTTTCGGGAGACGACCATCTTGGCAATATGCAACAGTTACTGGGACTGGAGAATTAAGGCGTCTTTGGCGATTTCCTCTGAAAGGAGCACGCTTAATCGTGATACTGTATTTCAGTTCAGCTCTTCTTGGAAACCGGCCTTAAAATGGAAATCCGTCGATTTAAGAAGCAAAGATCAATACAGCTTGATAATCAAGTTAAGTAGTTACGTTTCTTTGACACAATTTTCTATACTCGCTCCTCTCCTGACCTGGCATTTAATTTACTGAAAGAGTCTTTTGTTCAGTAATGCAAATTTTGATAGTGTTTTGTCTTTGTTTATGTTGGTGTTATATCCACTGTTTCATTTGTGGTCATAACATTTTATAAATATCCTGATAGTGGGAGAGATGCACACTACCGAAACATCGATATCTATTCGGCTTTTCACCTGGCTTGTTGCCCGAGAAGAAAGTGAGGAAAAAAATTACAAGGTGCTAGGCCAAGGTTCTATTGTGTAGTGTTGAAAGTCCTGATTTAGGGTATCTTTGCTGGTTTCGGTGTACGTGGCGATGCATGGTCATGATGTGAAATTAATTTCTTATTTGGACGTTTTGCACCAATTTTTTTTAAATTTTGTGGTAAACATAATTTATCCTAATCGATAGTAATGGTACGTTTATCTTTTCATACTACAGTATTAAGTATTTCCCGCTTTAGAAAAAGAAACTACATTTTAACCAGTACTGTCTGGAAGTTCCATTGAGCCGATTAGCTTTTGTGTCCAGGATCACAGTAATAAATCAGTAAAGATTTTCCAGGGCTTTTCAGCACCAATCTATGTGTTTTTTTTTTTTTTTTTTTTTTTATCTGGAATTAATTTTTGTGGAATCCATGACGACGAAAGATTCTCACGTCTAACTACTGATGTAAAATGTTACGGACTTGAATCACACCAATGTCGGATGTCACTCGAATAAATTGGTAAGATATGTCGAACTTTTTCTAGTGTTCCTCGAACAGTGGCACATACAGTTCTTGGGTGACATTCACAAAATTCGTTACTAAGAAGGAACCTTTTGAAGATATCTTTTGAATTTGTGTTTCAATTAGAAATTGTTGCATTATTTAGGGCTGCTACGGCAAATGCATTATTAAGCTCATATTCACATTGTTTAGTCGTTCATGACTATTTTGAGTTGTAAAATATCGTAGATTGAAATTTTTCTCTAGTCAAATTCATTTTGGACGAATTCAGGATCTTAAATTACTATAATTAATAGACTATTCGAGAAAGTCAAACTACGCCGCAAACCACTCGCAAAAAATTATAAAATTGCTTTAAAATATAGACAAATTTATTTTTAACAAGGCATTCTGAAATTATTCAGCGTCGTCCTCATATTTCTTTTATTCCAAGCGACGTGAGTCTCATTTTAAACAAGGCTATGTAAAATCCATATTCCTCCTTTCACAAATCCTAAGTTCCATGAAACGCTCACGTACTGCAGGAATGAAATTGGACTTATATTGAAATTGGCTCTATACGGCAGGCACTGCTTGTGATGTGTGGTTAGCGGATCACATTCTTTTTGTACTCTATATATTGTCCCAGCTGTTGCTTTGTGTATTACAAAACGCCGTGGGGATATTTCCTCCGCTTTGACAGCTTCCGGCGATTCTCAGGGAAACCAATACGCCAGTGTTTGTGGATTGCTTCTTTTTTACATCGGATAATGCTATTACATTAGCGAAGACAATACAGGCATCAAAAGAAAGGAATATAAAGCCTACAGCAGGTAAGTTTCTAATTTTTACTGATTTGTTTATCGTACTTTTAAACACCTCCATAATTCAGATTGTAATATCTAAGGCCACTAATCAATATAAACAATGGACTTTCTATTCAGACTAGATTTATGCTCCCATCTTTAAAATAAAACGAATCAATTTCGGTTTTTAAACTTTTCTCATCTAAATTACTTCATTTTGCACGAGTGAATATATTAATTTTGTTAAAATCAAATTTTTGAAGTAATAAGGCTTTTGACAAATTTATACAGGTTTGGCTAAAAACTCACATTACTTTAGCAGAATTGAAAGATGCTATCTTATCAAGTTTAAATTCAAATAGAATCATGTTATTTCTTGGACGAACTAAGTATAAAGCCAAACTTTGGCCAACCTAATTTCGTGGCAGAATTATTAAAATTTAAGCATAGAGCAACCAAAATGTCTAAAATATTTCTTTGATTCCCATATAATGAAATGCATTTTCATATTTGATTTATTATTTTCGTTTCTTTGTTTCAAAATATACATAAAATGTAGTTACAGATACTTTAAAAAGTTATTATTTACTTTCAAAACCGATACAGCACAAAAATGATTTTAATTTCTGAACACGTAGAAGTGCTTACCATACTGTTTATGCCCACGTAGAAGTGCTTACCATACTGTTTATGCCAAGTTAAACACAAAATCAATCTTCTGAATAGAAGATATGTACCATCGGTACATATATTTTAACTTTGAAGGGCATTACATCAAATTACACAATGCAGATGCATTTTAAACTATTTAAAAACTGATGTATTTACTTTTACGTGGCTATATCTCGCCTCTATGATAATGTGTGAATAGCATAACTCAAAAACGAAAATTAGTTAAATACGAAATTTGGTATTTAAGTTAAGCATTATCTAAGGGTGCGATACGAAGAATTTGAAGAATATCCCCGTTTTCAAATTACCCTTTACATAGAATAATTTCGAAATTTGTATTTTCACAAAAATGAATCTGACCGTCAGGATTGAAATATACATTTCAAGTATTTTCATGGAGAATTAAATGTTTATCTTAAATTTTTTTGAATGTCATGAAGCAGTTGGTTTTATTTAAGCCCCAAAACATTATTACTGTTTATATATAAGTTACTTTAAATTTAAGTTAAAAATTTTAAAAAGAAAGTGTTATAAAGTTTTAAAATAATTTGTGATGTGAACAACAAGATTAATCAGTGGGTGAAAGAAAAACGCGTAATAGAGAAGCATATGAAAGTTTGAAAACTGTGTAGGCGTTGGTTGTAACGGCAAAGAAAAATCAATAATCTAGTCCTTCTGTGAAAGGAAACCAAAGGAACTAGACGTTTTTTCTGAGTGCTGGTGAAAGAACCAGAAACGTTTTATTTAAGTGTGTGAATATTGTGTATCTAATTTCTAAATATAAAGAATAGTTGAATAAGGAATTAATGTATAATAATTATTTCTTAAATTACGCCAAAGAAATCCACTTATCTCGAGATCCCATCATGGGAGATGGAAACTCACATTTAGGCATAAGCTGGATGAGGCAAAAGGTTTATTACGAAATAGTTCTTAAGAATAACACTTGGAATGTGATCCCTACATCCCAATCGAAATTTTATTACAGTCACTAGAAGTTATCTTCATTCTTGTTATTTGTTTGAACTTCTCAATTCTTATACCTTTCTCAAACAGAAGTCATTCGTTCTTTGATGCTCTGGAGATGCAAAGCCATCAAATAGCGACCAACTTTTCAAGGACGTGACTATCGCTTGAAACCTAATGTATTCGCACATTCCCGTTGCCCCTCCAAGAAAATTAGCAATAAGGTAATTCCTGCAAGCGTTTATCTCGATTGACACGAAGCAGATAGAGGAATGAGCATTTGTAACACTAGTTTGTACAAGAGTAAAAGTAATCATGCTTGTGCAACACATCACATTTTATTCAGGTTGAGATAATCGTTTAGATACAATGGGGATACAGAAAACAGAATCGATATTAGGTGTTTAAAAGCCTGTCTCGTGTACAGGCCGTGAAATTTATTTTTCTTTCCGCGACATTCCGAGAGACAACTGATAAGGTGAAATAACTATAGTGAAACCTGTACGCGCTTGAGAGTTGGATGGCATCAAACTTCACCACCGCCGCCGCCACCACCATCCTTCATGCCTGTTTCAGTCTACAGAGTTTATTTCATTAGTTCCACCGTTTTCTTGGTCTTTCCATGCTCCTCTTTCCTACTTGTATATATGAGGGCTGTTCAATAACGAATGATCATAATTTTTTTACGGTCATAATTTGTCGCAGTAAAATTCAATCTTATCATATTCTGTTAGCTTAATGTAAAACAATCATACCGTCGTAGTTTCATTGTTGGTACTCCTGGTTTCCGCCTGTGAGAACCAGGCAAGTTCAGACATGTTTAGTATCGCCTACCGCTGCAATGGAAGTAACACGCAGTTAAAGTTGATGTTAGAGGAAGATCCGGAGTTTCTTTCAAACGTAATCACTGCTGATGAAACTTGGCTACATCATTTTGATCCTGATAGCAAACAGCAAAGCTCAGTGTGGAAATCTCCTTCATCACCAACCCCCTAAGAAAGCAAAAGTGGTTGCTTCTGCTGGGAAAGTTATGGTCATTTCATTCTCTGATATTTATGGAATGTTTTATCAGCATGTTGTACCTGTACACACATCAGTAACTGGACAATACTACAGGGCTGTCCTGAAAACATTGCAAGCCCATATCAGGCACAAAAGACCATATTTCCATGAAACAGGCTGGATGCTGCACCACGATAGTGCGCGGCTGCATATTGCCAATGTTGTTGCTGAATATCTTGCAAAAATCATTGTGAAGTGCATCCCTCACCCTCCCTATACTCCGGATTTAGCCCCATGCGACTTTTTGAAGGATCTCTAAATAATGGTTTCCAGGCAGAAACGCTGGGACAAGTGCATTGCATTCAGGGGAGACTATTTTGAGAAGGACCATCAAAATTATGAGGATGAGTAATGGTGCGTTGTCAAAAAAAGAATTGTGATCATTCTTTATTGAACAGGCCGTAGTTCATACAATAGCGTGCTAATTTTCTATTTCCATTTTTTTGTACACGGGTTACCCATTTCTATATTCTTGTACTCTGTGATTCAGGTCGAATATCTCTAGCTCTTCATGTATATCTTCATTTAGTTTGTGGTCGATTTTTCTATATCCCGCAATGCTTCTTGGAAATTTCATTTCATTTGCCTGAAGTTTTCTTTTTACGTTTTTCAGCTATGACCCATACTTCGCTGCCATACGGTATTTCAGGTACTGCCATTACTTTGTAAAATTTTAGAATGGTATCTTTACTTGCTTTATTTTTTAGACTTATTTTTATTGTTCCATTTATATAGTTGAATATTTCTGACTTTTTAATTATGTCTGATTCTTTCTTATATATATAACCCAAACATTTGAACACGTCTAGCTGTTTTATATTATTATTTTCTATTACAATTTTGGATCTAATACTCTCTTTACCTTTAAAATACAGTGGGGCTTTGTGTAGGATATCAAACTTCATGTGGGACTTACGTGGAGTCTGTACCAAAAATCGGGTGTGTTGTATAGATAGAAGTACCCGAAAATAAGTCCCGAATAAGTAGGAACATATATTCATATCAACACAGCATAGCACAGATGGGGGAAGGGATTGTTTACCCCTGATGGGCAGCAGTCTACACATGGCATACTAAAAGCGTTGGGCCCCGCCCCACTTTTCAGGCTACAGTTTTGCGCGTTGCGGTGCCACTCCGCAACAGATTTTTGGTGCACATGGTTAACGTACAGCAGGCATTAAACCACCAAATTTTCAGGTACAGGGCTGTGTGAGTACAGTGATGAGTGCGCACAGAAATTTAAAACACGAAGAAAGGATTTAAAAAAACTCCAAACAGCAACCTCGTGTATCCCGTGAGAACCCTTCTCCTCCATCGAAAAGGTTACCGGACATAAATTGTGTGTTTGAAGGATATTTGTGCTTTTGCTCTTGTGATTTAGCAGTTGTGCAAAATTATACTAATTCTATGTCGAATGAAAAGTATTTACGGTATTTTACTTCTTATATAAATATCCTATATATGCTATTTTAATCAAAATTATTAAGAGTCATTTTATAAAGTATAAAAGTATTGAAATATTTGAGATGTAAAGAGTATTTTGAGGATAAGAAACCTTAACAGTATATTGTTCAGTAGAACATTCCGGCTGTAAGGCCGTGGTCCACTGGTTTTCTTGATCTCTCTCCCAGAGGTTTTGCTTACAACTGCGGTAGGCATCATCAGTTGCGTAGAAAAATTCTCCTTGTACTCTTCGTAGCTACTGAATTGTCGACCGACCGACCGACCGACCGACCGACCGACCGACCGACCGACCGACCGACCGACCGACCGACCGACCGACCGAGGTGCTGGCTGTATAAAGCCAGAAGGTTTTTGCTGCGTGCCTACCCCTTAAGGGTTTTAACGCAGGTAAGGTTTTTCAATTGGGATTTTGTAAAGGGCCGTAAAAATTGTAGGATGCGTTGTTGGTTTTAAGGTTGGAGTTTCTTTTGAGGTTACAAATGTACCTTCGGGTTGAAGCACAGAATGCACCTTGCACCCTGGTACTTTAATTTTGAAATTAGCTTTCAGTTGGACAATTTAGATGACAAACAGCTTAGAGGAATAGTGGGAACTGGCTTATATATGCTGGGAGGTACCCCCTTACATTGTCTGATTGGTCCGGGTCTGGGCTCGAGGGAGCGTGGTTTATTATGATTGAAGCTCGTGAATTAGCCATGGATGTATTTTCTAAAGCTGGGTACCAGGTTTTGTGTAGTTTTACTGCTGCTTCTTTCTTATTAAAATTGTGTTTGTGTTTGTAAATCTCTATTGCTTTGCGATATGGTCGGGCATGGTACTGAAAAGTTGTGGCAAGGATATCTGTTTATTCATAGCGGATGACATGTTCTCCGAAACGTCTGGGAGAGAGATGAAGAAACCTAGTGGTCCACGGCCTTACAGCCCAGAAACTTCTACTGAACAAGACGCCGGCCGTGAAAGCCTACGTTTCTTAACGTTTACGTCAAAAAGGGAAGGTCGGATAAATACAAAATTCGATACGTAGTTGAACATTCTCTATGTATGGAACTTTAAGGTTTTGTGCTACAGAACTGTTGCTTACTTTAAATTCATTTACAAGAAAACATTTATGCTGTTCAACAACCTGGAAAGGAAAGTTGTTTTCAACGATAGTACGATATAGCAATAACAAAGAAAAGCATGATGTTTTAGTCATCACTACTTTGATTCGTGTATTTTTCTCCTCGGTACACTACTCAAAATAGAAAGTGGAGCATTTGAAATGAACTTCTTCTTGTGTGAATTACAAATGTTACTTAAAGCCACAAAGTTTTCTTCTCGTGTAGTTTCTGATTAACAACGAGAGAGGATTTTAACATATTCATATTGAGAATAGAGAATGAAGTTCATTTAGGTTGTGTTACCAAGCATCACGGAGGCTGGAATATCTTAAATGTCTTTATGTCATTAGTTCGAGCTGTGCACAACGCAGGGAGATAAAGACCCGCCTATTTCTTCCGTTATCCACCAGGGGATACCGACAGGGCTGGCAACCTAATTTAAAAACTGCATCCCAATGCACGCTTCATGCATTATTCAACTATTCGGTACGATTTTTTAGAAACCGCAGCTTAAAAATAATCCTACCAAAATAAGCTGGAAAAAATTATGTGGGATTTCTGCAGTAACAACTCACGGAAATAAATTCCACAGAGACGGATGTTCCAACATAAATCGAGCGGTAAGCCGAAGTTGTGGGTACCCTAAAAACCCATTTGCATTAAGTATGTGCAGACTAAAAATGAAACACAGAGAGGTTTAAATAAATAATCTGAGTTTAGGCCCGCTATTTTGCAGTTTACAGCAGCGGAGAGAAGTCAGGTTTCTAAAAAATTAAAATCTCTTTAAGCTCCTTTTCCGCTCATTACTAACCTCACCATTTTTTCTGCTGCGTGTTTAAGGCTAGAGATGGTATTTTAATGGTCTCATAAATGAATATCACGATATCTTCTAAGTAAACAATCTCAGATTCCTGAAATCAAAATGGAAATTTTAGAGAACTTTTTTGTCGTTGTAATTTACGTCCTCCAGCCTTAAGTCATATCGGATGATGAATGCAATGGGCGAAATGATGCTCAAATGAGCCCGGGATCCATGTAGCCTAGAGTTACCCGACATTTATCTTTCAGGATAAGGGAAAACCCTGTAAAAATCTTATCCAGGTAACTGATCTAGAGAACAATGATTGAGTAAGAAAACTTTCATGGTAATTTTTTCTTACCACGAAGGGGATTCGGCACTGCAGCCAGTCTCAATCTATTGTACCTATGTCCCCAAGTGGGGCATCCCCGGGAGAAATGATGACGGTAGAGGAGACAGAAGGCGGCCATCACAAGGAGTCACGACAGTGTAAAGGGCAGAATTCCTACATTTTTTCTTAGATGGAAACCTTCCCCAGTAGGCCAGGACAACAGACATTCCCCCTACAGTGGGTCGGAAACAAGCCGAGCAACTGGTTTGGAGACCTGCAACCGACCTGCGGAGGAGGAAGTGGTTCACTCAGAGTATATTATTCTGCCATACACCGCTGAGACCTCTGGCGACACTTCTACCCTGAAAGAGACCACCACATGAGACATGGTGTGAAATGATAATGGAGATGAAATGGGAGGACAGGAAATTCAGGGGATGCAATTATCCTACCCACGACACGGCAAAATGCCCGAAACAACCCATGGATCGGTAGGTCGGCCACAGGAATTGAACCCGGGCCTCCCAAATGTGGGCCACAAAAGAAACCCCTGAGCCATCCAGCTCGGTACTAATTAATAAATGACATCTACATCTTCAATTTTCTAGGACAGTCATCAGAAGTCCTCTTCATTTTGGAAGACTTTTGCATAACTAGAAAACTGTAATAGATAAAACCTTACTACATAAAATGTGGAGATCCTTAAAATATAGAATTTATGTTAAATGCCTTTTTTGGATGAAGTGAATATTTCTCTGAAATATTGTTATATGATTGTATTTTCCAATACTACGATGTAAAGAGAATGGAATTTCAAATCAATCATAACGATTGATTTTCTAAATATTTGACCATCACTTAAAGTCTAATACATTTCTACATTACCTTTGCAGCAATAACAACACTAACAACAGCACTAACAATAACACTAATAATAACAACAACACTAATAATAACAACACTAATAATAACAACAGTAATAACAGTAATAATAACAACAATCACCACAACCACAACCACAACCAGCACCACCACAACGAGCACCATCACCACCACAACCACCACAACCACAACCACAACAACCATAACCACAACAATAATTAATCATAACAAATCATCATAATAATATCAAATCATCATAATGATCATAACAAATCATGATAATAATCATCATAATAATAATTTCTGCAAACATTTATCTGGAATAAATTGAAGTAGAGCAATAGTATTTTGCGAAATAAAATAAGAATATTTTGCACAAAAATAGCGAGAGCATCATAATTTTATAATATTACTTTCTATACCTCGTATAGTAAGTATAGGAAGTATTGCATTCTACCCAAAAATTGAATTTCCAGATTTCAACGAAAATACATGTTTTGGGATCCTCTTGTTATAAAAAGTTTTTTTTTTTAAAAGGCCCAAATAAAACAAATTTCTGATTCAATCGTGCAGGTGTATTCTATAGGCAATGTTCAGAAATCTGCATTTCTCATGTAACAGTTGTTTTGGATTGAGCCTCGAAAGAGAAAATCAAAATTGTTTATTCGTTTTATGATATTTAAAATTTAAAATTATTTAAGAAATGTTTGAATTATTATAATGTATAAATTAAGTTTAGGAAGTGAAGCAATAAAAATAAATAAGATATTTGTATAGGTTGCTGCGAATGACGTAGTCATTAAAAAACACGTGGTTGCTATGGTGAATGAAATCAATCAACTTCATACAGGATGCGTAGACTTTCAGCTTGTCCTTCATAGAGGACGTGGAAGAATTATTTTGCCGTCGCAGAAAAGGACCCTTGGAGAGAATACACTGCAGAGATTGTAAGTTCATTAGGGTTATAACGTTTTGTGTCAGTTTAATCAAGAATTAAAATCCATATATTTAAAAGGAAATCCAGTAATTTATTTCCTATTGCTAATTATTTCCTAAGGAGGAGAAAGAAATTTGTCCGAGATGACGCTTTGGGATAGGAATCATCATATTACGGCTAGGAATTTATCTTTTGAAGTAACTGGAAACAAAATCAACGAACCCAAAATTAAAACTTCTTCACTTATGGCTGCAACTTGGTGATCGATAAAACATCATGCATTGAATTATTTTACAAAATATCGCCGCAATGTGGTGCATTAATCACACATTTAAAACGTCACATCAAAAGCCATGTGCATGTCTGTGTGTGGTTGTGCTTGTAAGTGTACGTATACAGCATAAGAGAAAAAGGAAAATTTGGTTTAATACCAAACTTCCAAATATATAACACGATTAAAAACTTACCGCAGAGTATATTTTATATGAAACAATTTACGGAAGCCTTGATTGCTTCAAAAACAAATTGATTGTGAGACTATATGTTAAGATATTTTCTTCACCAATAAAATGCATATCTTGAATTTTCTGTGACCTTAGAAGTCCTCTTAATTCTGGATGAGTTAACATTACTGGTGAATATAAAGTTTAAAATGTACGCGGGCTGTCCAATAAAGAATGATCACAACATTTTTTTGAAAGAGCTCATTTACTCATCCTCGTAATTTTGGTGGTCCTTCTCAAAATACTCTCCCCTGAATGCGATGCACTTGTCCCAGCGTTTCTGCCAGTCTGCAAGGACATGCTGGAAACCATTTCTTGAGAGATCCTTTAAAATCGACTCCACAGCCTTCACCACTGCTTCTGATGATAGATAATGCCTTCCACGAAGTCGTTTCTCCAAGTTAGGGAATAGAAAAAAAGTCACATGGGGCTAAATTTAGACCATAGGAAGGGTGAGGGATGCACTTCACGTTGAGTTTTGCAAGCTATTCAGCAACAGCATTGGCAATATGCGGATGCGGATTATCGTGGTGCAGTATCCAGCCGGCTTCACGGAAATGTGGTCTTTTGCGCATGATATGGACTTCCAATGTTTCCAGGGCATCCCTGTAGTATTGTCCAGTTACTGATGTGTGTGCAGGTACAACATGCTGATAAACCATTCCGTGAATATCAAAGAATGCGGATTATCGTGGTGCAGTATCCAGCCAGCTTCATGGAAATGTGGTCTTTTGCGCCTGATATGGACTTCCAATGTTTCCAGGACATCCCTGTAGTATTGTCCAGTTACATCTGTTTGTGCAGGTACAACATGCTGATAAACCATTCCATGAATATCAAAGAATGAGATGACCATAGCTTTCCCAGTAGAAGACCAATTTTGCTTTTATGGGACTGGTGATGGAGATTTCTACACTGAGTTTGCTGTTTGCTCTCAGTATCAAAACGATGTAACCAAGTTTCATCAGCAGTGATTACGTTTGAAAGAATCTCCGGATCTTCCTCTAACATAACTTTAGCTGCATGCTGACCTGCATGCAAGTGTCCTTTTGTTCGGGAATCAACAGTCTTGGAAATCATCGCGCACAAATACGTCTCAGGTGTAATGTTTCTGTCACCAACGTGTGGGTGGCACCCAATGAAATGCTCAGTATTTCAGAAAGTTATCTTAAGGCAATTCGTCAAACCTCTCTCACAATGGCAGCAGAGTGTTGATGTTTTCTTCCGTAAGAACAGTTACTGGAGCACCGGGTCCACCTTCCTTTGAAATTGTCTCCCCTCTTTAAACATTTTAAACCACCTTCGAGCTGTGCTGTCGGGAAGAACAGACTCTCCATAGATCTCCTGTAACATTGTACAGATATTAACTGAAGATTTATTGAGACGAAAGCAGAATTTCAAAGCCGCATATTGTTCCTCGCGTGTTACATCCATTGCAGCGGTAGGCGATACTGAACATGTCTGAACTTGCCTGGTTCTCAGAGCCGGAAACCTGGAGTACCAACAATGAAACTACTACGCTATGTTTGTTTCACATTAAGTTAACAATGTAATAAGAGCGAATTCTAGTGCGAAGACTTATGACCGTAAAAAATTATGATCATTCTTTATTGAACAGCTATCGTATATTATATATGAGGTTATATTTATTAAAATGTTTTCCCAGAAATTAGACATCTAGGTTAGAGAAACAATGCAACAGATGAAGTATTTCTAATAAATAGCATTGGTAAGCTAATCATTAGATTGGTTTGTTATCTAGGGCAATATGGCACGTCTAGCGTCATTTAACATACGTGGAAATAGAATGACGCATACAATGACGCTACTCCATTATAACTGGCGTCAGTTTAGTAATTGCTTCACCTCTCACGGGGTAACAAGGGTCATTAGCAGCCTTCTCTCCGAATTAACCTAATTTTTATATGCAAAAGGAAGAGAGGTTTCAGTTACGCTTTAAAAAATATACACGACTCCATTAGTCTACCTCGGGATAGAAGCAGCTCGTTAATATGGAACTAACGTACTAAAATCTCCTTCAGGTATGTAAATCTTGAGCAAGTAGCAAGTACCGTTCTCTGTGTGTAAAAATGAGTTATCTGTATTGTTCACAATTTTTCTTACGAGGCACAATTTGTAGGTAAAGGTTCGAAAACAAGGCGGTAATATGCGACGCGGCGATTTTTTTCTAACTCCTTCACACTTTTTTATGTTTTTATATACAGTCATGATTTTTAATATAATTTCTTTACTTTTTTGTGCAATTTCGTGTTGGACGGCATTCCTTTAACGTTATCAATTGTTTGTTTATTTAATTACCTCGTAATGTAGCCATATTGAAGAATTCAGTGCAGCCAAACTATGCTTGTTTCTCCAATGAACGCAATGCTGCCAACAGTCTTACGTGTCCCGAAATTACACAATCTAGCAGACTAACACAAAGTAGTACATGTATGAGTTCGTGGACTGTATCGGACTGGTTCGGCTACTGCCGCGAAGTGTGCATGATGTCAAATGACACCAAGTATACTGCAAGGGGGCAAATTGGTGGTCCCGGTCACGTCATTCAAATCGATGAATGCAAAATAGGACGACGCAAGTTTCATCATGGGCGCTGCAATTACACTGTAGAGCGTATTTGTATCCCTCTTGTTATTGGGGCATGTGGTCATCCGCATGTTGCCCTCTACGACGCGCCCACGATGAAACTTGCGTCGTCCCATTTTGCATTCGTCGATTTGAACGACGTGACCGTTACCGCCAATTTTCCCACTTTCAGTATACTTGGTGTCATTTGACTTCATGCACACTTCGCGGCAGTAGCGGAACCAGTCCCATACAGTCCGTGAGGTCATACATGTATTTCCTACGGAGCACTCTATTATTGTCGTGTCGTAGGATTGTTTATGTGCAAAGCAGTGCATGAGTAACAAAATTTGACCGGACGATAACTTAGCCTGCTCGAGCCATGTTCCTTTGCACACGGACTGCGTCACCTATGCCTGGGGCATTTATTCAGAGGATGGCTTCAAATTTTATATATCTTTCTCATGTTGGCTGCAAAGTGAGAATTGGCTGTTCATCTGCTTGCGCATGCGTACACGTGCACCTTTGGACTTAGAAAATATTCTCGCGTCGCACAAAGAAAGTTTCTGCAGTATTGGATAAGACGATAACCAGATTATAGAAATGTATGGCTCTGTGACGGTTTTAAAATTGCATGTTCTCTGAGAAAATAAAATGACGAAGTAGAGAAAGGTGAAACAGTTGTAGTTTTCGGCCCCAAGAATAATTATCATTGATATATTTTGTGATGTTATTGTATTATTTTACAGTGACGTTAAAAATTCAAAAATGTTAAAAGGTGTCAAAATATATTGTGAAAGCAGAATCTGTGATGAATATTATTTCTCACAGGATAACGTTTTAACTTATGTGGTTTTATGAAGTTCAACGTTCTGGCGAAATTTGAAGAAGTTTTCTTTATAGTATGTCGTTTTTATGAAACCGTAGGTTTCGTCTCCCTGTGTGAAATAATCACTCGTTGAATTAAGTTCCAGGTTAAGTTTGAGCCGAAAATTGATTTGTAATTTTTCTCAAGGTCATGGCCTCTAATCAAGATGAAGAAATTTGGTATTGTTTAAGAAATAACCTATTTTTATTCTTCTTTCCATACACTTTGAATTTTATATTTACTTAACAAATATAGTGTCCTGCGTCATGGCGTAAGGGCTATGAATTAAGGCGTCATGATTTGGTTCCCTGACACGGAACGCGGCCCGGCATCGATCCCACCCCTAAGGTGTGGATTTTAAGTCCGGGTGTAGGAGCAGTGTCCATTCAGCATTGTAAGGAAAGTAAGGAGCTACGATAGGTGGCGAAGCTTGGTTGCGAAAGTCAACCTTCCGGCTGGGAGTACCGAGATGCTGACAACATCTCCCGTATCGGTTGGATGATCGCCCACCTCTGCCTTGCGTATGTGGGCGTGAGGCCGACAGTCGATTTGGCAGGCATTGGTCCACTAGGGCTGTTATGCCACGGGTTAGTTTTAATATAAAGTACAGTATTCACACTTTTAAATAAAAACTGTCGGCATTCCTTATTGACAAGAACAATACTATTAAATACCTTTTAATATCAATTTAAATACATTTTGTTTCCTAGGCGGCTTCTCGTGGGAGACGATAACGAACCTTATCTTTCTAGCGTTATTTTATAGAAGAAGTTATAATTACTGAACATCATTTATATGCACGTTTCAAAAACACGTGTTAACACTCCGCGTCTCTTTTGAAGAAGTGTAACGGCTGAATGCTTCTACGAACATGTAAGAAGTTAACACCTCGCGTCTCTTTTTAAGAAGCACCAACATTATTGATTCATAACTCACCCTATATTACACGTCTTTCCTTCACTCATTGATTGATCTCATTCACATACCACACCTCCAATAGCATATGAGTTCCTCTTAAGCGTTTTTAAAATTAAATTTAGAATAACAAATATAAAAGAGAATAATGTTTTGGAGTTTGAAATTAATGACTGTTTCAATGAGTAAAAGAAAAACAACTTACGGAGTAAGCTATGAATCTTGACAAATACAGGAAAACGAACGGTATTCAGGACGACAGAAAATTGAAAATATTTCTTCTATAAGCGACGTCCAAGAGAATAAGTTGTGCTTTCTGTAAGAGTGAACGCGTAGGAAGAGTTTTATGTTACTTGTATTACTTTCTTTTGTATTATGCGGTCGCAAAGTAACATATTGTGACTTTGTGGGTTCGTAGAATTAGAGTCCAAGCTGCAGAAATACAAATTGTTCTTTTAGTTAATTGATGGAAATTAATCATTTCTCCCGGCCACAGCATTGAATTTTTCATGTTGACTCTATCCATCAAATCGTTCTTTATTTGCGTAGAAATACACTTTCAAATTACAGCAGAATTATATTACGTACATAGTCACAATCTACCAAGGTCGATGACAATAACAAACAGCTTTCCAATTACACCTGTTTACATCAGCTCTCGTTACAACACTTCACAGCTGTTTACTTCTGTTTAGTACTGTTCATGACTCCTCTTGGCGAGTCGTCGCCTTCATTGATAAATTCAAGACTGTTCCAGAACAATAAAGAAACCGAATAATCTATCACCTTCCAGAAGCGCAACTTAATCTATGCCGGCAACTCCTTTATCTCAGCTATCTTTATTTGCAAGCTCACTGTGTACACAGGCCGCGCTATCGTAGATAACGGCTTTGCGACAATATAATGGACAAGAATCTTATTATTTGGAATAATCCACTGAAAAATGTCACATTAATCTCAGACCACAACTCTGAGGTAACAGTTTTGTGCCCCGATCGACAAAGTAAATATAAAGAACTACAAATTTACTACAACAAAACTTTTGAAATTGATCACAATGAGCAAACAACAACAAAATTATTATAACAAAACTTAAAATTACTGAACATTTCTTAGTAATTTTTGAAAAATTAAAATATTTAATAAGAAAATTGGGAAAATGTTGTTAAAAGTAACTTCAAAAGGAAAAAATGTACTTTCAACTGACTTCCCAACGTGGAGGAGAATAAAATACAATATAATCCTCCTTTCAATGGATACATAAGCATTTGAAAATGAAAACTAACAACAATGCTACAAAAATATTAACGGGCAATTCTTAAAAAAATCTACATATTTGTGCGCTAAGATTTTGCGTTTCTCTTACGGTTTAGCAACATATTATACAAAAGTTATTCGGGATTAAGAGAATATACGCTTTATATGTCAAAATATGAAAATATCCTAAACGTTTCTTTAAAATCTTAAAGTCGCAGGTTTGGAAAACGCCGAACTTTATGCTAAATATGACATTGTATAAAGCTTTTGATTTTAAGCAATACTATTTACATATGCACATACAATTTTCAAAAAATGGTTTTTATTCAGGGGATCTCAGAACACAAATGAGGCTGAAATCTCTAAGTTTAACCTTTTGGTTGGAATGCAACACTATTTAGGTGTTATTTGAAATATTCATAATCTAAACAATAAATAACAGAACAAGGATTATTTTACTTGAGAGTATTTTCAGTAAAAATTGGCAGTGAATTTATTACACCCATTACTAACTTTTCCTTTCTTTCACTCTTGTACAACAATTTGTAATATACCTATTGAACTAGCTCAGGACATACTTTCGGATTTACTCCCATACCTGAGAGGATATGCTAGTGACCTTTTATAAAAATTATATGGCACTAAAGTTATATCTGTTGAAATGCTGCCATATGAGATAAAGAGAATGCCAAATATGTACATAACTAACATTTTAACTTCGGTAAGAGATGGGCTGGCAACGCATCATAAAACGCTACTAATACTCATTTGAGGTGACGTGATCTTAATTATAGGAAACCTGGCTCAGTTGACAAATAGACATAGGCATGAACCGTATACATTAATCAGGCAGTGTGTGTTCATTACGTTCTCATTATACACCTTCAGTCTTGCGTGATCTTTCCCCCATTAAGGTAGATGGGTTATTTGCTTTTAAAGGGGCACTTATTTTACGAAAACTATAATTATCGACACATAGGCCCATGCTTTAAATAACCCATAGAGGTATGCCTGTAAGTGGCAAACGTACTCAAACAGAATAAAACACGTGTATATGTATGTTGCTGCATTAAACAATCGACCACAAACATGCAAATGCATCTAAAATAAACGGAGTATTACAAGAGCAAGGATGTAATGTAATGTGAAGGAGATGATGATGGGGTCTTAATATATGTCTTTCAACAGTAAGCCATATTGGTAGATGAATGAAATAGATGAAACGTTGTTCAAATCAGCTCAGGGTCCAAACAGTTTAGAGATTTTTTTCTTCTTTTTTCTTTTTTAAATTTACGTCTTCCAACGTTAAGTCATATCGGACGGTGAATGAATTGGGTGAAATGATGCTCAAATGAATCCAGTTTCCATAGAGCTTAGAGTTACCCGACATTCGTATTGAAGGATAAGGCAAAACCCCGGAAAACCTTATCCAGGTAACTCATCCTGACCGAGGTTCGAACTCGGGACCTCTTGAACGTGAGGCAGGTGAGCTACCATCTACGCTACCGAGGCGGGCATGGGAAGGAGAAGATTTCTAGCTGAAAGTAATCGTGTTACTACGAAATTCTGAATCAGTATTCATTAAAATATATTACATACTAAATTAGGTGCACAAAACTAAAGAAAGAGTAATTATAGAACGGGTTTAGAATAAATAGCAACGACTACCAGTACACCAGTAGTAGTACAATGAAATGGCCCATTTAGAAATATTAATACAAACTACAGAAAATCTTAACGCAACTAATGTAAAGCAAGCATTAAGGCATTTGATAGAAAAATACATTCAAGTTTTGAAAACTTCGTTTCTATGTTGGCCCCCATTTCTCTGCATACACTCCACGTATATTGACCGCAATTATCCAGCATACGTGCAACATTTCTATTGAAATTTGAGATAATTCATGACCAGTTTTGTTTCAGTTCTTCGTCATCTTGTGGTGGAGAATGACAAGTATCGCCACAAGAAGAAATCGCATGCTGATAATCTGGTGATGTTACCCACTCTTTTGTCGTGCCTGGAGATGAGATCTTTGGGAAACAAGTATCTCCGACCATCCTTAGATGGCTAGTCGCTCTGTCTTGCTGGAAACATGTGTCCCTACTGATCGATGTGCACACAGAGGTCTGAGGCGTCAGAAAGTTAACGATCATTGTGCAATAACAATGGACATTTGCTCTTCGAAAATTTCCGTTCTCAGTATCATGAAAAAAAGAAAAAGGATCGGCATTGTCAAGGATAACATAGGCCGCAGTACATTGAACTTGATATTGTGACTTTGTGGGCTCGTAGAATTAAAAGTCCAATTTGTAGAAATTCCAAATGTTCTTTATTTCCGTAGAAATACACTTTGTTCTATTCTTACAGTAGTCGCATTACATCACACACACAATCACACTCTACCAAGGTCGATGACCACAAAAACAGCGTTCTGATTACATCTGTTTTCAACACTCCAGTTACAAGTTCTTTACACTGTTTACTCCTACTGCTCTGTTTTCGACTGCTCGATCACTAGCCATGGCTTCTTTTTATACACCCATTCATAAATTCCAGACTTTTATAGAATTTTCTCTAACATGTCATCAGATAAAATATGAATGTTGTAGAATGTAACTATATCTGTGTCGGCAAGTCTTATCTCCGGCGCCATGTTTATCTGTTCCGGCATACTCGTTATCTCCGTGCTGCCTATCAGTTCCTTTGTGTGCGCAAGCCGCGTTATCGCGATCGGGTTCGCGACATTATTCTGTAAAGTTGGGTGGTGTAGTTCTTGGAGGTTAGTTGGTGACCAACATTGGATGTTAATGGTTACTCGCATACCCTGATAAATGGAACTTTTACTGAATTGCTGACTATTAAACTATGGATCAGCTTAGATTGTAAGTTTTTAAGAAATCTTTGACAAAAGATCATAAGACTTTGTCACCTTTTGTTAGTGCCTAGACTATATGGATTTTGTAAATATGGAATTTCAAGTCCACATAGAGAATTCTGGATACAGTGGTACGTGATTATATATACACAATTAAGGTGCAGAATTCAGAAAACGTGGGTGTGCATAGTAAAATGCTCCCATTTAGCTGATTAGAGGATGGCTCGAGCAACGACGAGGCGAAACAAGACGAGGCGAGACGAGAATTTCACATTAATTTTAAGGCGTCTAGGACAAAAGGAAAGAATAGGGTACGACATACTTTTGGACTCCGCCAAGTTTTCTCTCCTGGAATTTTCCATCTTCTACAGAGGGCAAATTGTTTATCCTATGTTATTGCGAGTGGGTGGCGAAAAAGTCAGCTCACTTTTGCAATAAAGAGAAGACGGTTATAATCCTTGCTCTGTATTTTGTGGCTTCAGTTCAACTTTTACCTTCTGGTGCAGAGATGTTTAGAGAAAGGCAGTTTAATTGTGTTTCAGAGAGGCATACTTTGCGTTTGTACAGAAGTTCCCGCTTATTCTTTTATGCTTAAACACCAAAGAATTTATGGCTGAAAACTTCAAGTTTTTCACAGAGTTTGATATAACAAAGAAATGCGTCCGTGTTCTTTTTTTCTTTACATTGTCTACTACAAAGGAGTTACATAGTTTTTAGCAACCACAAGAGTTTCTTTGTTTGTCTGTCTGGTAAGTCAGATAATTCACTTTGCAATCATACTAAAAAAACCGGATATTCCTATAAACTTTATCCCAAATTAGTTTAATTATCTCTATTGTGCAAGGGAAGTACTTAATAGACTTGACCCAAAAACTAGTTATTCATATTTAATTGGAAACGTGTGAGGTCTCCTGACAAAAGAAAAGAAAAGGTGCGCGTACAAATTTGTGAAGGGATAACGCACCATCGAATTTAAAAAAATGTAACTGAAATGTGTTATGTTTAACAGACACTTTTATTACATGTGGCAATGCAGGCTGATAGTAATGATACATTAAATGAAGATGGAGCACCGGTGAAATGAGATGGCGGGGGAAACCGGAGATCCCGGAAGAAACAGGTCCCAGTGCTGTGTTGTCCAGCACAAATTTCACTTTGTAATCACCTGGATCGAACCCGAGCCGCCTTGGTGAGAGCATCGAACATAATAACATAAGTGATAGACATGTGCAGAATCTTTAAAAAAAATTCAAGATTTTTAAGGACCCCGCCGGAGTCAAGGACTTGCATTTAATTTGCTCAAATAAAATTTTAATTACAATTCCGTATATTAAAATATTTACATTATATTTATATTGAAATTTTAGCAATAGTCTATGAAATCTTCATTTGAATTGAGCATTGAATGTTTTTGTAACTTGTACATCTCATTAAGCAGACAAAAGCTAACTCACACAAATGTACATCTCTAATACAAAAACTATATTTCAAAAGATATTTTTGTGGCATTGATTCTCTCCGATATACCCCTTGGTATTCATTTGAGTCTTTCCGTATTCTTCAATATTCTTCAATGTCTGCAAGTAACATTCTTCAATGTTTCTGCAAACACTTGTCTGTATCATTTACAGTGGATAGAAGAATTAGCTTTTGACACGTTAGTAAGACTCATCCAAAATCTCAAAATAAATAACTTGTTCGGTCACATTTTATATGTCCTTAGATTTTGTTCCATACTATGCCAATGTTGCTTTATTTCAAAATAAAACGACACAGAAAATTTAGCTTTACCCCTAATTAGAACTTTTATGGACAGTGTGTCTTTGTATGCTTACTTAGAATGAAATCTAATATTAAAATATTACAGATTACATCAGAAAATTGGTTGATAGTAATAAAAATGGACAACTTAGTACAAATTTCTAATATACTATGACACACGGAAACATTATGCATTACAATTGTGCATAAAAGGGTTGACTTAATTTTCTTGTGCAATACATAAATTAATCTGCAAAGGCTTAAAGAGAAGTTACTTCTGCATTTTACTGTATGAAAATTTTCAATGTTGGAAGGGAATGAAAGAGCCAGTATCGGCAGTTCTGCTTGTTTACGTAAGAAGGCTGAGTGTGTTTTTTATCTAAGTGGTTATTACTTTGAAATCCCACCAACTAAACAGCCATATTCAGGAGATAAGTCAGTAAGGTTCATAAAACGTTCAGATTATTTTGAAGCACCTTGTGTAAAAATCTCAGTCCTGAAAGAACGCTGCTTTCTAGAATGGAATGCGCCTACGTGATATGTGTACAAATCGATATCTTATGAGTGGTCCGGGTCGTCAAATTCCATTTATATTCGGGACCCCCATTGTCATCTTCTTCTCAAGTTTGAGAGAACTTGTGATGTCCTCCCACGCCCGGAAGAGGCATGCCAAGCTGAACCCCTCCTATAGGTTCATCTTAAGCGATTCACTTTTTTCTACCTTTAGTGAGGAGCTTCAAAAGAGCTCACAGGTAATGCACCAACAGTGTCATTACCGTCCGCGAAGTAGTAAGACGTTTACATGAAGTGAATCCCCCCACCTCTGTGTTCTATTAAGGTTAACTACACACAGTGGTAAAAAGGTAGACTCTTGTCTGGCGTAAAGCTTCGGTCAAAGGTAGAAAGTAGTGCCCGGAGTAATATATGGGAGGAAAAAATACTATACAAACTTGTTTCTTAATCACTTTTTTAGCAATATAATATTTGTATTAGTTATGAAAAGGATTAATGATAGAAAGAAGTTAAAGACTTGAAATTATCTTTCTTTTTATGTTTATTTTCTTTGTCGTTCACACGTACGGAGAGCCCTTGTGTGCGGTGGTAATATCTCGCTCATTCAAGAGGTACCGAGTTCAAATCTTGGTTAGGGTGAGTATCTGGACAATGCTTTTATCCCGGGTTTCCTCTTATCCAAAGATGAATGTCGCGTAACTCTCAGCTCTATGGACCCTGACTACATGTGAGCATCATTTCAGCCATTCCAGTCATCGTCCGATATGACTGACGATGGTGGACGTAAAAAAAAAATCGCATTTCAAATTCCAGTCTTTACACATGAATTCTCGAAATTAAAAAGACAGTTTTTGAAAACAATTACGTGCGCGCGTGCGAGCGTGCGTGCGTAGATTCAAAAGCTAAAACACGCATGAATACAAAACTTCATTCAGCACATTGTCACTACGTAGCCGAAAAATTTTCTGAAGATATACCTTAATTGTCCTTTAATAGAAAATGTTTTGGTACAGTAGCATTAATAAAGTCAATTGTAAACCTTAAGGATGAATGAAATCTTGCTACAGGAATAATGTCAAGTGTGGTAAAGTAGAAATTTCCTTAATAGGCGAAGTTATTTTCCAAATTAAGGTGATGCAGAAAAATATAGTTACTTAATTTCAAAGATTACCGAAGTTAACCGAAGTTTAACGAAGTTACCGTTATTTCGAAATTACGCTGTATGCATGTATATGTTAATCCAAGTACACCATCTGAACGTTTGAGGGTATGCGATTTTTATTTTTAATGTTTATTTACAACGCTTGTGTCAGATGAGAACGTGGCTTCCGCCAGCAGTCCTAAAACATCTCTGCAGCAGCTGTGTCCATAACTAGGAATTCCAATAAGGTAAATGTGAAAGGTATCAAGAAAAGTCTAATTCTATGTTTCTACAGATTGCGAAAGATTTTGAAGCACTGCATTTAGTAACAATAGATACACTTGGATGTATGGAGTTTCAATTGGATCCTATACTGAACACTTAATTTGGGTTACGATAACTTCGACAGTTCCTTCAACTTCTATCATAAATAAAAATGATACTTTAAAACGTTTAAAATCTGTGTAAGTCTAAATACCTGTATCTAATCATTTGTGATTAATCTGTGTTCCTCAGTGACCATGGCATTAACATTTGGAGATTTTTTTAGTATACTTTACGTAATAAAACACGTAGTTCTACGCTTTTGTGGTAAAGAGCAGGAAGTTCTCATTTTATCCGGACATGCAAACACCACTACTCTTAAAAAGCGGCATTTTTATGCATTAATGTATTGCAGTTTAAATTCGACACTTCTGGACGCAGTGAATTTTGAAGATTTTCTTTAATTTATGTACGTTTGTCAAAACATAGCTATCAGTCTATTCTCGTTTACATTTGCCGTAGTTACATCATCGGTTCTGACTCTCCCCAAGTAACTGTCTATAACCTTCGGGATAACCTCGTTCCACCAAGCGATGATTGGATCCATTTTTTGAGGAGGAGCAATGAGAGAATGGAGGTTATTATCTTCAAGGTAGGGTGATGATGAGGATGAAGGTGGTTGGACCTGTAGCTTTTACCGTGAACTCCGATGCACATTGGGCTATTGAATACTTCACATTAGCTGCTCAGAGTTTAAGGCTTGGACAGGACATACTTAAAATCGCCGTCCCAGAACCTTAAAAAAAAACCCACATTTTCTCAAGCCATTCCTTTTACACTTCGGTCTCTCAGTTTTCTTTTCCTCCCCTTTGGTTTATCCAAAAGTTCGTTTTTTTAATATTTGTAGTACGCTGTCCTTAAAACATTATTTCAATATTCATTTATTACACGTTACATTTGATTCCATCGATGTCTCAGATTTATTTTATGCAATACTTTAAAGTTAAAATTGAATCACTTGTATTTTATTTTGCTGCCTCAGCTTGACAAGTGATGTGCGCTTTTTCAAATATAGAAATTCTGCAATCAACGCGTTTTCCTAGCAGTCTTGTATACTCGATACTTTTGTTTCCCAGTAGTTATTTGTTTTTATTGTGAGCAGTTGGTTATATGTAGATTATTTTTCTCTCTGTTCTAAAAATAGAAGGTTCGTCATTTGTTTTGCTGTTTTAAGTCTGTGTACGAGACATTGTTGTCACTGCATCAATATCTGCTGCATATTTTCTCACTTATTTACAAGTTTAATATGAACAGGAATGTAAAATGTTTAACAGTCGGACAGTTTTCTCTGCTAATGTCAAATTTCAGAGGCCGCTTATTGTTATACAGGGTGAACATAAAGTCTCGTTTCATTTTTGAGAAAACGGTTGATTTTGAATTTCTTTTACAGGAGATCTGAAAGATGCTGTCAACTGAAAAACGACTAGGTGTTGTTTATGCGCGTTTGAAGGGATGTACATATCAGGAGGTTCAAGAGGATTTTGAAAGAAAATTCCATATACCCGATCCTACAAGGGCTAATATCAGATTACTGATGCAGAAATTTTAAAGAACAGGCGGTGTGCAAGACGTGAAACGTTCGGGTAGACCCGGGTGACCAATGAAACTGTGAAGCAGGTAAGGGATGCTGTGATCAGAAGTCCGAAAGCAACAACCAGGAGGTTAAGTCGAGAGTTGGGTGTACCACAATCGACAGTGAGGAAAATTCTGCATTTCACTTTAAAATAAAACCAGGCATACCACCTCCAAATTCAGCATGCACTGGAATGGGAAGACTACGCTTGTCGCGAAGCAATGTGTTACAACCTGTTGAGGGCGGTTGAAGAAGCCAATTTGTAGCAAAATGTGTTGTTTAGTAATGAGGCCACGTTCCACACATGTGGCATGATCAACAGACATAACTGCAGAGTGTGGTCAGATGAAGAACCAAATGTGATCATGGAGTGGGAACGAAACACCCCAAAAGTTAATGTGTGGTTGGGCTGACAAAATCGAAGGTGTATGGGCCATTCTTCTTTGGAGAACAGTGACAGGCATTTTGTGCCTTGATATGCGACAACTGTTCCTTCAACCACAATTACAGCAGGATGGCATTTTGAAAGCTGCGGTTTTCCATCAGGATGAAGTCCCTCCTCATTTCTCACTGATTGTTTGGGAGTACGTAGATACAATATCCCCACATCGATGGATTGGCAGAGGTTCACACCGCATATGGGCGCCATGTTCCCCAAATCTGACACCTCTTGAATTTTTTGCGTGGGTTTACATGAAATCTCACGTCTAAAAAGTTAAAATCACCTCTATTGCCATTCTTAAGAAGCATATCAGGCAGGCAGTGCACAAAATCACATCTACAATACTGAAAAAAGTGTTTGAGGCAGCAGTGCATTACTGGGAAACTTGTATGGAAGTGCAAGGTGGTCATATCGAATGAGGCTAAGAAAAACCGTTCATGGATTGTGTGTTACCATGTCATATAGTTCACAATATCTGTGTTTAACTCTAATATTACGTTTTCTCTGGACCAAAAATTTATATTCAACCTGTTTATATAAGCTTATTCTTCTATCCACCTTACATTAATCATGATCTAGGTTTCTACACACATGACTTTAATTTAAACAATACTTAGTTGGAAACATAGTTATGTTGAAAAGCTTTCCGTTATTTATATAGCAAGCTCTTTATTTATATAATAACTAATTAACTAAAAATATCTCCAAATATTTTATACAAATGGATCGTCAAAGTAAACTTCAGCTTGTGAAAACTTAAAATATCAAGGAATCTTTTGGGCGTTATTTTTGTACCGAAAATAAACAGGAGATTTTTCCATGCAAAGGATACTTTAGGGTGGGAAAGCTTCTATGCAACTGCTTTCTTTGCACCCTTGAAAGGTATCTGTTTTATGCTGGAAATTGTTGTTTATGGCTTTTCAGTTTCACTTTGTATTTCACTTGTGTAATTGTGTGTATGCGGGTGTTTTCGGATAGCATAATTCACAACAAAACGTAGGATAAACACAAAATGTGATATAACAGAGGTCGTTTGACAAGTCTGGTAAAAGAACTAAGAATAAATCTCTTTTCATAAACATCTCATCTTATTTCTATAATAGTGTTCATTGATGGCTATACATTTGGTGCAGCGATGTTCCAGCTTTTCCATCACGTCGGAAAAATAGGTTTTGTCATGGTCTGCAAAATAGTCGTTGACGGTGACTATCACATCTTCATTTGATGAACATTTCTTACCACCAAGCCACAATTTTTCAATTTTAGGAACAGGAAGAAGACATTTGGGGCTATATTTGGTGAATAAGGTGGATGAGGAACCAATTCAGAGTCCAACTTATGTCACTTTCGCAATTGCAATTGCTGGTATGAGCGATGGCGCATTATCCTGGTGAAAGAGCATGTTTTTGCGTTTCAATCTCGGTCTCTTTTCAGTAAACTCGTGTTGCAAATGATCCAAAAATAAAACATAAAAGGCTCCATGGTTCTGCCTTTTTCCAAGTATTTGATGAGGATTATTGCTTGAGAATCCTCAAAAACAGTGACCATCACCTTACCAGCTGAAAAAATAGCCTTGCCTTCTTTGGTGCACTTTCACTAGCCTTTGTCCATTGTTTTGACTACTGTTTTGACTCTAGTGCTTAATTATGGATCCAAGTTTCATCTACGGTCACAAATCGGCACTAAACGTCTTGCGAATTGCGATTAAAAATCGCCAGACACTTGACAGAAGTGTTCTTCCGGATGTACTTTTGGTCGACTGTGAGCACCCATCTTACACACAGCTTTCTCATTGCCAATTTGTCATGCAGGATATTGTACATTAGCTCATTTGAGATGCCTACATCCTCAGCAGTCTCATAAACTTTGATTCGGCGGTCTTGCATTACCACATTGTGATTTTTGTTGTCAATATTAGCCTGTGAGGTGGCCTCAATTAAGTGACTAGAGCGATTCGGTGCTTATACGACCAGGTTTAAAATCATCGATCCAAAAGTAAATGGTCTTCAATGTTGGCATAGATTCCGCGTAAACTTCATCCAATTCAGTTTTGACTTGTGCGGCAGTCCAGACCTTCAAATAAAAATGTTTAATAACAGCAGAAGCTCTTTTTTCATTTTTAATCGCAACTATCACACTGACTGGTTCATACGGCTGCCAATAATGAAATGTAGCTATACTGCAGCACATTCAAACTTTCCGCTCTTCTTTCTAATATGCGACGTGGCGATTTTTTTCTAATTCCTTCACACTTTTTAATGTTTTTATATACAACCACGATTTTTAACGTAATTTCTTTACTTTCAGTGCAATTTCGTGTTGTATGGCACTCTTTTAACGTTATTAATTGTTTGTTTGTTTATATCCTTGCTGCTTAATGTAGCCATATGGAAGAATTCAGTGCAGTCAATCTATGCTTGTTTCTCCACTGAACGTAATGCTGCCAACAGTCTTACTTGTCCCGAAATTACACTAAATACTAACATGGTTTAAGCAGGCTAAGTCAAATTTTGTTACTCTTGCACTGCTTTACATATAAACAATCCTACGACACAACGATAATGGAGTGCTCCGTAGGAAATACATGTATGAGTTCGCGGACTGTATCGGACTGTTTCGGCTACTGCCGCAAAGTGTGCATGATGTCAAAAGACACAGTATACTGCAAGGAGGTCATGCCGTTCACATCGACGAATGCAAAATAGAACGACGCAAGTTTAATCGTGGGCGCTGCAATTAGACTGTAGAGGTGTTTACATCCCTGCTTTTGTTGGGGCATATCGTCATGTACACCTCATTCGTTTCCACGTCGATCATTCCCAAGATCCAGTTGCCCTCTACAACGCGCCCACGATGAAACTTGCCTCGTCCTATTTTGCATTCGTCGATTTGAACGACGTGGCCCGGGCCGCCAATTTTGCCCCTTGCAGTATACTTGACGTCATTTGACATGCACACTTCACGGCAGTAGCCGAACCAGTCCGATACATTCCGTGAGCTCATACATGTATTTCCTACGGAACACTCCATTATCGTCGTGTCGTAGGATTATTTATGTGCAAAGCAGTGCACGAGTAACAAAATTTGACCGGGCGATAACTTAGCCTGCTCAAACCATGTTCTTTTGCACATGGACTGCATTACCTATGTCTGGGGCATTTTTGCAGCGGTTGCTACAAGTTTTACATATCTTTCTCATGTTGGCTACAAAGTGAGTACCGGCTGGTCGTCTGCTTGCGCATGCGTATACGTACACCTTTGTACTTAGAAAATATTCTCGCGGCGCACAAAAGAAAGTTTCTCCAAGTTTTCTGTAGAATTATTTGAATAATCAGGCTTACAACAAACGAAGTTACAATAAAAAAAATTCATCACTTCGTGGAAATTTACTAAACTTATCTATCGATCAAGTTCAGGTTCTTCTTCTAAGGAAACGAAGAATAAATTTAAACAAAATGAAAACGTATCCAAGCTAATTGAGCAAAGAATTGTTTCTTTATTTTATAAAAATTGGGCCTTATAGTTTATGACATATGTTTAAAATATGTGAATGATACATAAAATGAGTATTTATAATTTTCTGTGAACATCCCTTGAAATCTGCTTACTATCGCGCAATATTGGTATCCCTCCATTGCTAGCACAAGAGTATATCTTTCCTAAGAAATCTAAATCCTGTTAATATGCTGATAATCCAGCGTTATCTGTCTCAGAGTGCGCTAGAGCTGTCAATGTCAAACACATATTTTACTCCACATTCTCGGTTGAGGAACACAGTACTTAATATAGATAGATTTAATTTTATTACATAATCGTGAGCTGCCATGTGCTACAATCCTTTCTTTCCACTTCAGAAAGTAGAACATAACTCAGATATTTTCTGATCAATAATTTACATTATAAAAGAAAGTATGGGTACATCAAAAGTTTTTCGTGTGCAAGTTTACCAATGTGTAATGAATATATAAATAATGAAGATGTTGTCTATCATAATATAAAACACTACTCAGCGTGCATTTTACTTAACAGCTAAGATTTTTTTTAATGAACATGACTATATACTATGTACAGTCATTTAGAATTTATGGCTTGGAAAATACGGAGTGATTGTATTTCTTACTTCACTCTTTTAATGCTTATTAAGCTTCCATCCCTAAGGCAGAAGAAATACAGTTTTAAAAACATAATATAATGTGTGTTGCACAGAGAGGGAGAAAGTGTTTGGGTCTTCTTAGTTATTGCACAACGCTAGTTGAGATGAACGTTCTAATTTATTTTTCAAAACCGGAAAGGAAGCTTTCTCTTCCATCTCCTTCACTGAGATCCTAGATTGCTTGAAATCTGAATTACAGTTAACTTGATCTGTAGTAGATGTTTTAATAATAGTTCACTGAACTTCAATGTTGACGTTATTGAATTGTTTAGTAAATTGTAGAACAGTATTAAATCCTGTTATATCAAAATTCAAGATATTTTCTTTTTCACTATTTAGTACTAGATTTCAACCAATCTAGGATCTCAGTGAAGGGGATGAAAGAGAAAGTATACCGCCTTCAACAGATATGTGGCAACCAGTGTAATTTTCCAATCACGCAGATAGAAGAGGAAGTACATCTCTCTCAACAAACATCCAACAGTTGAACTTCTTCACGTCCATAGAAGATGCAACTCCAACTTGTCAATATCACAGGTGACGTCCAATCATCTGTGTCCAGTAAGATCATCTCTTCAATCGAGAATTGTACCAGTGTTGCAGTTCGAAAGGTTGGCATTGAAAATCAGGAGACTTCAAATGGGCAGAGTTATAAGCTTCTTGGAGAGGAAGAATAAAGACCACATTCTGTAGCTGCAGCATACCCCGCTGAAGATGGTCACCACGGTGACAGGAAAACGTTTTCGGAGAAAAATTTGAACATCTACTAGTCTGAGTAACTACTCTTATAAATTAAAGCATGCCAGCTATTCATAATTAATACAAAATATGCCTCACTTTAAATATTTTGACAATTCTCTATAATATGATATGTAATATAGTAAATATCCATTAGATTATAAACCCCTTTTTCATAAATCCTTAGTTTATAGTTACCACAAACAGAAATTCTCAGTAAACAATAAATTGATCTTATCTATTTTGTTCTCTTTTACTACTCTCTAAGCTTCATAACAAATCAAATTGTGTACTTTCAAGGTAAGGCGTTACCGTTCGTTTATTTTTGGTGCTAGGAACGGAGCTGCACACTTTCTTACGTTATCGAGGTCAATTCCAAGAGAGCATTTAAATCCAGTTTACCCTTTCAAAGGGATTCAAATTTACTTTTCTAAGGAGAAAGAAAACCGGAAGGTATTAGTAATGCAAATTTGCACTCCTTCTATTCAAACAAAGCAGTGCTTGAACCAGAGGACGTAGTGCTGTGATACCCCTTTACATTATTCTTTTTCTTTTCTTCACAAACCACGACTAAAGGTACATAAACAAAAGCAAGACCTTTTAACCCTTTCTCTTATGCTGGAGTCCAGTTCCTGTGGTTTCAAAGGCAAATATGTGCACGAGTGTTCTGACGTCACAGTTACACGTCACAGAGTTTCGTTATTAAATGAAGTGTTAACAAAGGCTAACAGTGTTTTTTGGGACAAAGAGGACATCACTTTACATACGTTAACTAGAGGACCAGTCTTCTGTGTTGCTTGAATGCAGCTACTTACAGATTCACTTTCATATCTGGTTTACCGAGTGATATATCTCAGACTTTTTCACTTCTGGCTCCCATTCAGGAGGTTCGGGTTCGATTTCCGAGGCCGACCTACCTGTTCACCTGGGTTGCCAGGTGAATGCTGGATAGATTAATTACATCCTCTAAATTTTCTGTCTCTCTATTTCATTTATAATCTGGTGGTATAAGGGTAGAAGTGTCTCGGCGTTGCATGGCAGGATGATACGCTCTTGGTAAAACTGCCTCCTCCAGTAGGACGGGTTCAGAGATCGGTCTCTGATGTCTGAACTTGGTCTGCTGAGGACATTTCCGGACCACAGTAGGGTGGGATGCCGGTTGTACTGGTCTGCCGAGTATGACGAAGTATGGAAACTGGGTGTGGCAAACTAATAAAGTATAGGGACCCTGCCCTTTGTAATGTCGTGGCTCCCTGGGACGGCCATCCTCTGTCTCCTCTCACCTCATCATTCCTTCCGGGGTGCTCCACTTGGGGCATAGGTACAATAGATAGCTTGGACCTCCATGCCAAATCACCTCCGTAGCGTTGTTCAGTATTAAAATGCATAGATTTCTATGATCGGCTTACCCTTCAAACTGGGAACTCATTTTTAAGTTTCTGTCTATACGCCTATTGCAGGTAGAGGAAGTACTTATTTCCCAAAGATAGCATAGATTTAAAAGGAAACTTTCGTTTCGAAGTCACTCTAATCAAAATTGTATTTTTAGAAACAGCCCTTGCTCTTATTTTTACGTGTGTGTATGTACTCGTATGTATGTAATATGTGTGCATGTATGTGAGAGAGTGAGAGAAAGAGACGCATAAGTCAAAATAGAAGTTTCAAATGAGAAAACCATGGTGTTTTAAGATCAGCACTACTGAAGATGCTACAGCAATGGTTTTAGCAGACTTTTCCACCCAAAACTACTCATTAGGTATATAAGAAATGTTTTCGTCATCAATGATTTACTAAGGACAAAGGTCTGGGTTTTATTAAAGTACCATATATACTTTAATAACTACCGTATTTTAAAGATAGTTGGGAATAATAAGGAATTGTAAATAACCTGCATTGTGGAGTTAAAATAATTTCTATGATATGACGTCAGGCCACTTCTACATTTTTTCTCACTGCTGATTAACTGCCCGTTGAGAATGGTTGGCTATCGTGTGACTATTATATTGGACTCTCTCTCGTAAAGGGCACTGTTTAAATGTCACAGTATAGCAATAGCAAAACATGTGTTTTTTTTAACAAGCATCATATTAGTGAAACAATCGTTGTATTATTGATATAAATAGGTCCCGGAAACTGAACTATTTGTTCTACCAGAGACTACTCACGAAAATCGTTTGATAAGTCTGGTAAAACACCAAGAAAAATCTTATTTTCCTCGAATATCTCACCTTTATTTCTCGACATAGTCTCCATTAATGGCTATACTCTTGGTCCACATATGTTTCAGCTTTTTCATCACGTCGGAAAAGTAGTTTCCGTAAAGGTCTGCAAAATACTCGTTGGCGGTGACTATCAGTTCTTCATTTGATGAAAATTGCTTAACATTAAACAAAATTTTGAAGTTTAGGGACAGGAAGAAGTCACTTGGGGCTGAGCCTGTGAATAAGGTAAATGAGGAACCAATTCAAAACCCAACTCATGTGCTTTCGCCATTGCAATTACTGATATTTGCGATGGTGCATTATCCTGGTGAAAGAATACCTTTTGCGTTTCAGTCTCCCTCTGCTTTCAGTCAACTCATGTTGCAAACGATCCAATAATGAAGCGTAATAGGCTCCAGCTATGGTTCTGCTCTTTACAAAGGAGTCTTTGAGGATTATTCCTTGAGAATCCCAAAAGAGCAATGGCCATCACCTTACCAACTGACACAATGGTCCTTGCCTTCCTTGATGCACTTTCACCGGCCTTTTTCCATTGTTTTGATTGCTGATTTGTAATGGTGGATCCGTGTCCCATCCAAGGTCACAAATCGGCGCAAAAAGTCTTATGGATTACAATTGCAAATAGCCAGAAACTCGGTAGAAGTGTTCTTCCGGATGTGCTTTTGGTCGACTGTAAGCAACCGCGGCACCCATCTTGCACGCAGGTTTCTCATTGCCAATTTTTATGCAGGATACTGTGCACTCCCTCAGTTGAGATGCTTACAGCCTCAGCAGTCTCATGGATTTTGATTCGGCGGTCTTGCACAACCAAATCGTTGATTTTTTCAATGGTGTCCTGTGTGGTAACCTCAATTGGGCGAAGAGAGCGAAATTCACTATTCTACGGCCACGTTTAAATTCATTGATCCAAAAGTAAATGGTCCTCAATGTTGGTGCAGAGTCCGCGTGAACTTCATCCAATTCAGTTTTGATTTGTGCGACAGTCCAGCCTTTCAAATGAAAATATTTATAACACCACAAAACTCTGCTTTTTCTATTTTCAATCACAGCTATGACACTGGCCAGTTCAGAATGTCAACAATGAGCTGCATACAGGGGCTGCTGCTGTTTAGGAGCACAAGAGCACGTGAATCCCAATATTTGTCTTCTAGAAGCCCGTTTCCTCTTTTCATTCGTTATTTGTATCTACCGCGCTCATGTGTAGTAAGTAGACTGCAATAGTATGATATGTGGTAACGTTGTAGGTAGCACACTTCTCTTGTGCTGGTACATCATGTAACGTTTAAAGCTCTGCGCATGCGTAGATGACAAATGGTATAGACAGGCATTGGCTGGGTACGCCCAGATCATAGCACAGTTTCTATGTGCACGTTAATTCACATTGGCAACGCCAGAGTTCTTGATTATCTCTGGGAAGTGCTACTATCTATAGAGTTTAACTGCAACTATCTGCAAATACAAAGAATGTTTACAACTCCTAGCGCTATCAGCCTTTGCTTTGCTGAATTGAATACGGTGTGCTTTTACAGTCCAGTTTCTAAACAGATGTTTTGTTTTAAACACTGTGATAAATTTGGAATTTGTAGGTAATCAGCAGAAGAGACAATGTGAGTTTCCTAGTCCATCAAGTACAACTAGCGTTTTAGCGCAAAACAATTACTCTTTGTTGTGTGCAGGGACCGATCGCGAGGTTTTGGAATCTTTGTGTCTGTTGAACTTGCCTCAAGAGGTAGCTACGAACTCGGCGGATTCCATTTTAAGAAATAAAATAGGTAAAGTGACTTGCGAAGAAAAAATGTAGTAAAATGACTAGGACGTCCGCAGCCCAATGTAATAGCTGAGCGTGACTACAGCAGAAGCGGTACTACAGGCGCAAATTTAACATTGTACGACCTGTAAATGGCTATGCGGATGCAGTATTAGAAATACGGGTTTTTTGTGCCTTCTGGTAGTGAGTAATTGAACAAAAGTAAGATGTGCCAACTTCACGCTGACGTAAAAATGCATGTATTCAGTTCGCCATGTTTGGTCGTGTGAATATTAATGCTCAGCTTACAGACTGTCAGTAAAGCGACACAATAAGCAAGGCGATAGGAATAGATACATTCTTTCTAGGCTAATAGATTGTATAAAATTTTGTGAGGCGTTTGAGATAGCACTGATTAGTAGTAGTGATGGTGGTAGCAGTAACGATAGTGCTAGTGTGCATTTTAAGTGTAAGTCTTGTGAACACCCATATTTGTATCCCACTAGCCGCCAATGACTGTATATTGTAGCACATTCAATATGTTTGTATAATCTTTTGAACGTTCAAGCTTACCATCCACAGTGCTGAAACAAAACTTTTTTCATCCCTTCATGCAAATTTACCAGGCTTATCAAACGACTTAAGTATCTACCCACAAAAGTATGGAAGTGACCTTTCATTCTGAATAAAGTGTATGATTTTATGCAACTAATAAATCATATGAAATAGACAAAATCTCACTATGCAATCGCAGAAGTTTTTCCAAGTTGTATCATTCTGCATTTATAACACATCTTATTGATTTACTGATTTTTATTTTGTAATGGTACATTACGTTAATATATAACCATAAAATAATACCTTTAACTTAAATGAATGTCATTTAAAACATTTATCATGACTATTTTACCTAAGTGAATTCAATTCATATTTAGATGTGCGAATTTGTAACGAGGAGAAAAAGTTGAACATTGTGTTTTTGCAACTACCTGCAAACCTACCACGAAGCAACTGCATTCGTTAACCTGTCTCACATAATAAATAGCAAGAAGAGCGTATAGAGAACGGTAACATCGCGTGATGTTGTAGATAGCCTCAGCTTGGCTGGAATACACAAGTTTTTCTCCACATGTACCATTTTCAAAAGAACTTCCTTTTTTATCCCTGCTGCATTTGCTTTCAAAGAAGAGAGAAGGCTGAAGAGAGAAGCAGAGTATACGGAATGTAATGAGAGAACACGAAATGAGGAAACGGGCATTCTTTGCTCTCAGAAACAAAGCACTGAAAACTACACCTTGAAAATTTACCAAACATTACTGCCTATTTCACAAGCTAAAATATGCAAGGAAGCAAGAGTTAAAAATGAGTATTTTAACCTTCAGTTTATGTAGCTTAAAATGAAATAAACTTTTTGAAAAACCGAAATTAAACGCGATTGTAATTTGAAGAATGTAATGACTCATATTCAAATGACTAGTCGTCTATTACGAAAGCCTATTTTTCTATCCATTTCTCTAGAAGTAACTACTTTGTACAGTGCATAATGTATACGAAGGGAACAGTGACGGTCAAATATTTGAAAATTCGGCACTGTAAGGTGATTTTAAAGTTCCTTTATTTGGTTAAATGCCACGCTTGGCATTAAATTTAAGTGTCTTTTAAGGTTAAATTATAAGGAGTTTTAAAAACCGCCCCAAGCTATATTTGGCATGAAAAACTATCGTGTTATTTCAAAAGTGGTTCTTATAATATACGTAAACTATGTTTAATATAACTTGGTATTACAAATAAAATGTAGATCTCAAACTTTCTGTGTATATTTTGAATTCAGCTTCATTCTGCGTAGCTTTTATACTTTTAGTAAACAAAAAGATACAGACAAATTCTTACTATGCAAAAAGATAGACAGCCTTAATGCATGCAAACTATATTAAGCACATCTTTGTATTGTTAACTATTTATGAGATTTGTTTCGAAATATATACTTTATTTTACATCTGCTTCATACCTTTCTTCAAATCCTATTTGAATATCACTTTAGTTTACTGTAATCTTCAATGCCTACAAAGTGCAAATGTGAAATGAACTTCACAAGAACCATTTAAAATAATAAGACCTCTATCAAATCTTTGTAGAACACTGAGTAGAAAATTTAAAGTGCAACATTAAACTTTTCTGTTTAGATTTATAAATTCTCTGGTTATCGTGAAGTGACCCCCCTTCATGAAAACCAAATTCATCAAATGAAACCTTTTCTTAATATTATTTACGTTTACAATTGAAAAAATATTTTTAAAAGCAAATTACGGTTAATTAGTCAACAGAAGTGATAAAGTACTAATAGGCTGGAACAAACACATTCTATTGCTTACTACTAAATATATAGAGAAAAGTACGCTGCAGTTTATATTATATTTTAACACTGGAATTCGCAGAAATGTCCATTTTATATGTAGCAAATTTTCGCCAATGTTAAAATGTTACTGGTTTCATGGTTTACACAAGATTAAAATTGTCTTTTTAAGGCTCGAAGCGAAGCTGTTACAGCCCAGCGAAAATCTTGCATAACGCTTAGGGTAGACAATCTTGTGTCATTTCTGTAGGATGTTTATGAAGACGAGTTAGACGGAATGGTCATTAGAGGAAAAAATCCCACGTCAGGGTTAACGAAAGTTATGTGACGAGGTATTGAACGCAATAAGAGGAGATTTTCCGCCTTGGTAGTATAGATGGTAGCACGTCTGCCTCAGGACAAGAGGTCCCGAGTTTGAATCTCTGTCAGGCTGAGTTACCTGCATAAGGTCTTTTCCGGTGTTTTCCTTTATCTTGAAAGACGAATGTTGAATAACTATAAGCTCTATGGTCCCTGGGCTCATTTGAGCATCATTTCACCCATTCCATTCATCGTCCGATACCTAGCCGCAGGTGCGATCGCCTGAGAGGTTGAAAATGAAGCAGATGTTGCTTTGCAATCGGTCCCTAGGATTTTGAATAAGATAAGTAAATAGTGAAGTTGTGTTATTATACTATTCTCAGTACTTAGTTTACTATGTCAGTAGCTTCAGTTTTTTGCATATCCTTTATATTACTTTTCATGCTGTCAAGTTTGTGACGTGAAGCAGATTTCTGCCAGAGAATTGGCTTACATTATTTTGCAGTCGAGAGACTGTTATTTACAACTTTATGAGATACAAAAGGATCTATTTGAGACGGATTCAGACTTCCTCATACAGTCTCAAACCTTTGCTTCTCCATTTTCTATATTAAAGTTCAGACAAGAAAGTTAAAATGTCAAGTGTAATTCTCTCGTATGATGCTGAACTGGAGAAAAGTCATCACTAATCTATTCCAGGAATCTGTATACTATATAACTTTAAGGATTCCTAGGAATCACAAGCTTGCAGGCAATAAAATGTACAACATTCTATCAAATATATGCCTTTCCCTTTGTACTCAAAATGTTTTGGTTATGTTTTATTCAAGAAGTGTTAAAATGTTACAAAGTACTTACCGGTAGTGGCTTGTTATTGTGGTCGAGAAGGGAGTCGGACACCAGAAGATGACCATCCTGTACAAGACGTTGTAGGACTAGACCGTATGTTCCAAGTACCTTATTACTTAAGTACTTGTTGTAGGCCAAAAGCTGCACTGTGAGTACCTCGGCGCTCTCCACATGCCTTCCCACAGGCCATTCGAATTTCTGAAACACATTTCAGCAATGGTTCATGTCACTTTTATATGAAGTCATAGGCTTTAAAGTGAACATTAACATAATGACGCAAAACTCATACATAAACAAAGAAATATGTTATTAAAATCGACAAATACAAGCTTTGTAGCAACATAGCAGTTAGCTACAGAGCGAAAATAGCGGCCTACTAGGTGACCACCAAAAAAATGAGCAATCAAAATAAAGAAGACCTAGTTAAAGACGTTAATTCAAGTAAAAAGCATCACTTAATTCAAAATTTGCTTCAACACGTTATTATAGATTACCTAATATTACGACACTGTCCCTAATATTGCGATATTGTCCCTAAAATTACGAAGGAGGTATTAGCAAGTCAATACGTGGCAAAGTAAAAATGTGATGAAAGATGGCAGAATGATCATTTGAATCATTCTCTCATTGGCTGCATTCTTGTTTAACGTAAACAAAGTTGTAAGCTTAGACCTTGCAGCAACTTTAATTCACTGTTTTATTTATACACTTGCGTGAATCACTGAACGGTTTCATTACAATACATATTCCGTTTTTAAGTTTGCCTTATGTTTCCGTTTGATTTTTACTCTAAATGGAACTGAGGAATCCAAGTAATAGTATTTTGAAAACAAAAAAGACAAATATATCAGTATTTTAGCAGGAATAAGAACATTGCATGAAAATAAGTTACTTTCATTCTGTCATTTTAAAGTTGTACTCAAAAGTTGAAATGACAGTGAAGCTTAAATACCTGTACCAAGTCTTGTTTTGAATTTTTATGCAATATAATTTTTAAAGTTAGTGTCGCGAAGCATTGTTTTGCTACTGCGTAGACGAGCACGGAGAGAGATAGAAGCGGGGAGTGAAAGAGACAGATAGCGCCAAGCCACGCCTGCGGACCGACTAGCGCTGGAGACTTGCCGAGAGAGAGCAAACAGAGGGAGAAAGAGACGGAGATAGTCTGGATGTTCTCACTGCACCACGAAGGTCCGTGAGGCTTCCGGAACTTTCGAGAAACCTCGGCGGCTTTTGAGAAGCGATGATTCGGTTACGAAAGCGACTGGACTGGACAGTCAGGGTCGGCTCGGAGCTGCTAGAGAGTGGTCAATGGTCAGTTTTCGTGCAGTATGTTTGTGGACATTTAAACTGTATCAAGTTTTGAGTTGAGAACTGATGTTGTTATGTTCTGGGCTTATGAACTATGAAAGGAATGCGTTCACTACATACACACGTATAAACAATGTGACGTAATGATATACGAGTTGCGAACAGATAGAAACGCTGGGAAGATAATATGCAGCCCACTTATTACACAAGCGGCAGCTCGTTGTGTAGCTTGTGACACTGGATATGAATATTGTTTTTTCAAAGCTTCTTCATCACACTTATCTATAACGCTACTTATAATTTCACGCCCTTCCGAATGCACAACCTTAAATATCTTCAGACATGGTGAAAAGATTAGTAAATCTTACTGCACTGAACTAGTTCTGCATCTTGCTACGCAAGTAGGATACGTGACTTTCTGCAGGTGATTGTTGAATGTTTACTGTATTGCTCACTCGCTGCGTAACCGGACAATGGTTTCCCTCTTCCCCACACCTCGTCCCGCGGAGGTCACGAGTCCAGAACACATTTATAAACGTGTAGAAATTTGAAAGTAAATTCTTTTGTTTATTTACGTGTGCAGAAGCCACGAGAGACTATTGGTGTATGTTGTCATTCTGCTGCTCAGGACTGTACAAAAGTGTCTTTCTATTATGCCGTTTGTTTTCCCTCCGACACCTTTTTTATTTTCCTCGTCTTCCCGGTTCGAGGCGGTGCTGTTTCGGGGGATCGCTTCGGCTTCCCGCCGTTGCTTTCTGGGAGCGCTGCGGCTCCCGAGACTTCTTGTGTGCACTGCCTCGAATCGGGAAGGGAGTTCTGGCTTGGTGATCGACGGGTTTATGTCTGTGGGTAAGTGCTCCAAGTTTTGGGTTTTGCTAAAAGTTCTTTGTGTTTTGATGATCGCTTTTCGTGAGCCGTGATAGTTTTATGGACTCTTCCCTTCAGTTCCGGGACCAGAAGCTTTATTCTTTTTTTTTTTTTCATTTTTATGTTTCTGGGTCTAAAAGCAAAGGGGTGGCTGCTATCTGCTTAGAATTTCTACATCGTTAAATGGGGGACGGAATTTTACTGTCGGCTTACCCTGAAGTCACTTATGTATTCAATGGTTTTTGGATGTTATTCATGTAACTGTTCTACTCTGTTATTTGTTTGGGTAAATGCTTTCTGTGCAGTTACTGGCTAGCATCATCGGCAATTTAAATGTTTGCTGGGACCCTTGCTACCCTCATACTGTATTACTGTTCTTGCAGGAGTAAATGTTCTTTGCAGAGTAATTTTATAAAGATTGTGATGCTCGCTGTTTCTTTGTGCTATTTAAAGGGAGCACATATTATTATAATAAGTTATATTTGTTATAATCAAGGATTGTAATAATGAATTAAAGTATTTAAAGTTGTTTATTGGGAGCAACATTGAGTCAATTCTTTGTATGTCATGCACCCTAACCTGGACCTCTGAGCTTTAGGGTTTGTAGGGCTTAAATTCCTCACCTAAGTTTAGCGTGTGTAGGAAGTGTTACATAACTGAAGGGGAGAGTCTATAAAATTATCACGGCTCACCAAAAGCGATCATCTAAAAACAAAGAAATTTTAGCGAAACCTAAAACTTGGAGCACTTACCCCCAGACTTAAACCCGTCGAGCACCAAGCGCCAACTCCCTTCCCGATTCGAGGCAGTGCACATAAGAAGCTTCAAGAACCACAGCGCTCCCAGAGAGCAACGGTGAGAAGCCGAAGCGACCCCCGAAACAGCACCGCCTCGAACCGGGAAGGCGAGGAAAAGGAAAAAAAGGGTGCCGGAGGGAAAATAAACGGCACAAAAATGAGTTCATTATTTAACATGATATACTAATATGTTCGAAGAGAATTTTCAAATTTATATTTTCATAACTGTATGAATTCAATATATTGCAACAGAGTTCATTTATCTGCAATGCATGTAAAATCCTTAACGAAATAAAGGGGATTCTTTGCTTCAAACCTGCCTCTCGAGGTGACTACGATAGCAAGTATGTTTACCGGTAGTCGTGACATTATTGTTTACATTAATTTTATCGCTGACCTTGCTTTGAACTGGATTTATCACATATTTCACTATCTACGGCACCGAAAAGCAGCCAAATACGGTAAAGGTGAAGATAGTAGCACGCGGAAGGATAAATGTCAACGGGGTAAGGTTATTTGAAACAAACCTTAGCTGTTATCTTCTGCCTTTTCTGTGTAAATGTGCAAAGGTCTCAATCTCCATTGTAATAGTCATCACAGATGGTTGGTTGAGCTTGTGATATATGAAATAATTGAGGAAGAAAAGTTAGGAAACTACTAAATCTAAGCTTCGAACACGTTGCTAACATTTGCCAGTAATAAATACTGGAGGGAAGAAAAAAGATTAGTGTGGTAACCATCACGGCCAAACTTGACGGTGAACTGAATCTCATAGGATTATTAACTCGGACTGCGACTTCGTCACTAATTTACTGTCACTTAATAGAGTATTTCAATTTCCGCTGAGTTTACACACTAACGTAAACTAGTTCCGCTGTCGATCTGATGATTGATTAGTCAGTCTGATAATGTTGACTAAGCTAGTTGACAATTGAATCTGAGATGTCTGCTTGCATCGAAAGAGTTATATTTAAATGCTCTATAAATTAAGTGTAAGTAAATTTAGCAACCAATATACTCCTTGTGTACCTGTTATTAATTGCACACTTAGTGAAACGTTATAATAAATATAATATGCAAATTGATATGCCATTCCATAATGCATTAAGTAATGATGATTATTATAATTACACACCAGTAGCTTGTGAACCAAACATGTAAATACTTATTAGCCATTGCATAGCTGCTCTGACCTACATCTCTGACCTACGAGTGGTAAAGACGTAAGAGGTTCTAAGTTTCAATCACCTTTCATCTACGAAGTTCTATATCTATTCAAATAAAATTTAAATACTTTATCCCAGAGCTAATGCACGTCTCAGTTTTTCTGTAATTTACCTCGTATCAAAATATTTCGAAGTTACAGGACAAGGCATAAATGATAAAAATGTTGGTTCTGATTTTCCATGAAGTTCCAGATCTCTCTGTTACTAGCTGTCTTTCTCTCTCGCACACACACCCACACACGGACGGCAATCAGAAGATTCGTGGTTGAAATTCTGTCTGACTTTATCTTATACACGGCTAGTGTGAAAGAACAATTAATTTCCATATATACATAATATATAATAAGGTATAATATATATATACATAATATAACCCATGGCGCGACAGCCCTTAGAGTGCCAAGGCCTGCTAACCCGACTGCCGGCCTTACGCCCACTTGCGCACTGCAGAGGTGGACGATAATCCAACCGATACGGGGAGATGTGTTCAGCATCTCGGTATCCCCCAGCCGGAATGTTGATTTTCGTGACCAGGGCCGCTTACCTAGCGTAAGCTCCTCACTTTCCTCACGATGCTGAGTGGGCACCGGTCCTATACCCGGGACCTAAAATACCCACCACATGGGTGGGATCGAACCCGGACCGTTTTCCGTGGCCAGTGACCAAGGCATGCTACCTTAGCCCGCTACGCCACGGCGCAGGACAATTTCCATATAAATACAGTTAATATAAATGCCACTGTAATTGAGAAGTAGTGCTAAAAACACTTTTGTCCATTTTAACGGCTTACCAGATATAAAAATTTAAACAAAATTAAACTTTGCAATGTATTTCAGAAAATTTAATATATACATATTCTTTCTGAAAACATCTTAATCAAAATCTTCAAAAAATTTATTTTTTATAAAATAAAAGAATAACAAAACAACTGTAAAAAGTATGTGAGAGTTTCTTTTAAAGCTTCATGTGCATCTTTAAACGTGAATACCAACTTTTAAGTTATGTTATATTTCATTTTTATGTTTTTCATACACATACATACATCTTTGTATACACGCGCGTTTCTTTCACTCATGGGCTCTTAAAAGTTGTATATCCTGTAAAATAGTTTAATAGATTATATCGAAGTACAATACCTTCTCTATATATTGTAGAAGTGTAATATAGTATATATAAAAATTATAAGCTCGTATTATTCTATGCAAGGAAACTAAAACATAAAATGTCAAGATTGAGAGAAGCAAATAAAATGTAGCAATCTTTTCTCTTCAAAACATTAGTAATCAGTAGAGTCCGGTTTTCTAACTTTAATGCTTATAAATGCTTATAAATGCTTTTTTGCAGACATACGGGGTTTGCTTACTTGTTTTATTATTTAAAATAAAAGTAGCCTATTTTATCCAATCATGTAAATTTAAAAGTAAATTTTCACTCAGCCATCATTTTATCATGCAGAAGTTTTACCTTGTCTCGCTGAATCAGTTAGGAATCATTATAAAGACGTATAACTTCTTGTCTCCAGGGTAACGAAGGTGATTGTACTGTCATCAGTTAGAGTTTTAAAAAATTCATGAAGTCCTTCCAAATTTTGTCTTTACTCCTCTACCAGTTTTAACTCGATGGGGTTCTTGGTTAAAATGTTATACATCACAGAACATTTCAGTAAAGTAATATCAGTGTTGCACTCCATAGATGCAGGAGATGCAAGCAGCATTGTCACAGCACACGAATGTTTTACTAATATTGGTATCCAAGATCAGATAGAGTTCATCCATAACCATTTCTCCAAAATACCCGCTATTATAACCTAGTTGGAAGCTCGAAATGATATCTTGGGACATTCACTTTCTTTGATAGATGAAATTTCAGTAACGTTGTCTTCACGGAATTGTTAAAAGTGACTGAGAAAATCAGTAAAGTACGTGGTTACGAAGCTTTCAGGTGCAGAAACGTATATCGAAGAGGAATTCACTGAAGAACAGTGGTGCTTTTCCCATACAGTAATGCCATGCGACGTCGAGAGAGCCTTTTCACTGTATATGAAATTCTCCAGTGACAAAAGCAGGAGCTTTACAGAAGAAAATCTCAAACTAACCTCTCTCGTGTACTGTAACAGGTTACGTAATGTAACAATTCTACGAAATAATATGTTTATGATTAATTTTTTATTTCTCATTTGCTTACTTGCTTCAGTTTTGTGCCCATATGCTTGTTTGTTTCACAATTTGATTGTGTTTACAAATCCGGATTCTAGTAATCAGAAAACATAGTTTGAGCACTGATCTTTGAATATATGTTACAAGTAAAGGTCATAGGGCACCGCACGTTCTCACTTTCACGCTTATTGCAGCAAGAATATTCTATTAATGGAAATATCAGTACACTTAGCAACTCTACGGTCTTAATCGCGTGATCTATTGAGCGTACGTGTGTGTTACATGCAAGAACTGCATTTAACATCAGATAAGTTGGGGGAATGACGTATATAATAACTCCTTACCATGCCGGTTTTTTTAACTTAACAAATCAATTTTCAGTTATTATCCGCATTACAGTGTCAAGAAATACTCAAACTTTTAGGAAGTATATTGTGTTTTTAAATAGCATACACCTATAAATGTAGCACAACAGTGAAGTTGTTTATGTATTAGTTTACAGATTACTGAAAGCCGGAGGGATGTGCGCTCGCATGCGATACAGCTTTGTTGGACGTAGAGTATGAATGACGTCAGATGAACAGCACGGCCATAAATGTGCAAACAGCTGCCACTAAACTACAGTTCGGCCGCTCTATCTCCGGCTCTGATATTTCCCGAGAGGGGGAAGCGGGTTGTTGCCAGTTCTTTAGCGGAAATTTCAAACAGAGCAACATGCGTGTTTGAAATATTTCACGTATTTGCGTATTTCACGAAACAGTAGCCATATTATGATAATAGCGATAATAATAGGACTTACGAACCCTAAAAATCGGAATTCACGCACGAAAAATATACCAAAGAAAGTTTACCAGCGCAAGTAGCTAAAAGGCCACGTGTCTCAAACAAAGTTAACCTGGCACCATGGTGTTGGGTTCGGAAGCCACGCCTAGCAGCGACAGTGCTGATTGGCGCTAGCAGACAGTTTTAACCTCCTGACCAGAGCACCGGATGTAGAGACTCCCAGTACCACCAACAGATGCAGTTAGTGTGCGTGAAAGGTGTGAACGAAATATTCTAATAGAGTTTTGTTCTAATGAATATATTGCATGTTAATGAAATTGCAAGTTGGATTTTATTGTTTTAAAGCTAATATAGTCCTATATTTTCATTTTAAAGATAATTTTGACGATATGTTTTCAATTGCTCATTACTGTATGTTGGTACTATTAACCTTCCCCCTCCACCTCCTGCAGTCGCTAAACGTCAGAGCCGGAGGTACAACGGCCGGACAGTAGTCTCTGATATTGCATGAACTATCTGAAAATCTTTAGTTCATATTCAACAATTTTGCAGTGTAGCCCAAAACTATTAAAATTATAAAATCGGATTTGGAAATGTCTAAGATCATAAGCACAGTCTTAGCTAACTCAGCTAATAGGTCACTTCTTGTGCCAGGTATCGAGAAGGTGAAGGCTAAGTTTCCAGAACGTTCTAAATAAAAATAGTGGTTATCAAGCTACGTGTAAAAGTTTGAAAATTAGTATGAAATGGCGCCAAATGAGAGTGGAATTCTTTACATCTGCACCTCTGACATCGTGTGACGTTGAAAGCAGCTTTTCACTGTTTAAAAAGCTGCCTCAGCGATAGGCATCGAAAATTCACATTTAATGATTTACGAATGTACATTGTAATTCAGTGTAAAGCAATCTGTGACGATATTATAGTTAATAAATACCAGTATGTATAGGCGTTTAAGTACAATTTCAGAATGCATAGTGTATGGTGCTTGAAAATTGTGCTCCAGTGAGGCGGTTATCATGTTCAGCTGTACCTAATCTGTTTCATATAACCTTGCCCCGCTGACATGTATCACTCCGCGTGCAACTATCTTCCCCCTCATCCTAACTGGCTAATGCTTTCGCGCCATAGGCGGTGTTTCCCGTCACATTTAAACCTGCAGTAAACGTCATACTAATTGCCAGAAAGATATAAATCATGCAAATAAGAATATAAAGACATGCAAAAATAATGAAGTTTATGATAATACTGAGCAAGTTCCAACTGAATGAATGAGCAGTGAAACTGAAACAAGTTTATAATGAAAGGCCTTTGGCCTTTACCACTGGGATCTTCTAAAACCAGCACACATACCTTGCTAAAATGCGTGTCTTTCAGTCTTAAAAGTCGTGTTACGCCATACTTGTGTGTCCTTCATTCACCCAAGTCTCGTCAAGGTAGTATATTTTTCGATTGGTATCCCGGTACAATCTGATTGTCCTTAAATAACGTCTTCGCCACACAGCAATATCGCCCCTGGAGTGGTTAGTTTTCCTGTTGTCTTAATTTCTCGTCGCGATGTTCCTTCGTATCTAACACTCACACCTGTAAGTTCAGAGCACAGCTGTTCGACTTCTCTCACTGACAAAGACGGATTATTCTCTGTGAGTGCAGTAAACGCATGCAACACAATTCTTTTTTCGCCACTTTGTAAAGGTATTCCCTTGCGATGCTTCAGCCAAAAACTGGCGGTAGACTCTGCCATTATACATATAATAAGTACACGCGCAATAAACGATTAATAAAATAATTTAGCTCTCGCACTCGACACAACACACCTTCGAATGGCGATATATGACTAATCCAGTTCAAAACAAGGTCAGTGATATAAACAAATATGTCATCACTACCGCTAAATCACGTGATATCGTGCCATGTGCTTGAGAGCAAAGGAACCTCCTCTTTACTTCGTTTAAGAATGAACATGCATTTCAGATAAATCAACTCTGTTGCGTAATATATTTAATTAAAACAGTTACGAAAATATAAATTTGGGAATTCTCTTCCAACATATAAAGATATATCACCATGTTAAATAACGAACTAATTTTTACCGCACAACAGTCTATTATGCAACACGTGAGCGTTTAGAGATACGGGGCAAGCTCATGTGAAACAAGGATTAGCTGTATTTGTTTACGTGTGCAAGCGATAACAGTACAGACCATGTGCAGCATACCTATGGAAAAACGCAGACGCCTTCGGCCTTGAAAGATTAGATTTTACATAAAGTATGTGTTGCAGTACATGGTAGCTGTTGAGCCCCAAGTGCTGTATTATTAGTTAGGATGTGCCAAATAGATTACGTATGACTCATTCCAAACTGCATTTTTGCTGTATGAAGTTTACTACACAATTATGTTTACTAGCTTGGTACAGGGTTTATGTCGAATCGTATTGATGGATGACGAATTATGCCCCTCGTTGAGGTGACCATTTGGAACAGGGTTGAAGTGGTTTGGGTAGATTCCCAACGTCAATGGGTGATGGAGTAATTATATCCCTCGATGTGGCGACATTTTGGTGGATGGAATAGATGGTTCTTGAAGTCCCAGCTTACCTCGGCGTGACTTCAGTCGGTTGAGCAAAATATCTTCTTTTACAGGGGTGGTACGGCGGAAGGAAATTTTACGTAAAATGAGTAATCATTTTTCTCTGTATTAAATAATGTAGAAACTTTTATTTCCTTACTTCAATCAACACCAGTTCGAACAAAATGTATGATACAACATTTATAACACTATTCTTACACAAGATTCACTTGATGTGACGCGTTTGTATCTGGATGCGTGCAAGAATCAAAAGTTTTATACGGTTGTTCACTACCGTGTATAATAATTAAATTGTGTGTCTTCTAGCGATGATATTTAATGTAAAGATTATCTAGTTATACTCGATGATTGTTATGAGAATAGACTTATATTCTTCCGCACACAACGGCGTTTAAGAAGAGAATTTTACATCCGTTCACGGTGACTGTTAGGAGAAGAATAACCAGTTCATCTTCTTCTACACATTAGCATTTCGCTAATAGTTCGACCCCCCTAGAGGAATATTGAATATCCTCCATGGCAACGTAAAATCTTTTATATCTGATTGGTCCACGTTTTACGATATACGCGTCACACCAATCCCAAATAAGTTTGTTATTCAACACTTTTGTGACGTCATTTCCACTTACATAGCTTCTCTGTGCATGACTCACTCTACTTAACCTCACATAATACAATATTTGAAACTCTTTGGGGACAACATAAAATAACTGTTTCAAGCTTTGTTTAGAGATTTCTTTGAGGGGTGGTTTGGTAAAGTTTCTTAATGCATCTTTGTATGTTGTTAGAGAAGTACTATAAGAAGGAAGAGTGTGGCAGTCTCTGTCGTCTCATTTCTTATTTTGTTTCCTGCTTGCTTCGCCTGTGAGAAGACATCCATACAAATATTGCTATGGAGCAAACTTGCACTTCTTGTAGGAACTAGAGATCTTTTGAGTAGTTCTTTAGGTTTTGGAGAACTTTGAAATCGGAGTGCATTAAAAGTATCTAGTTTGCTAAAACAAGACAATGGTAACACCATCATCATCATCATCATCATCATTATCATTATCATCATAATCACCGTCGTCTGTCTTCCAATCATATAGAATTTACAAACAAAATAAAGAACACATGTAATTTAATAACTGATGTAATAATAATCTAAATGCATTGTAAGTAATAATGATGAAGGAATTCAAATGAAATATTCCAATTATGGTACAAAATTAAATGAATAATTTCCACAAACGCTCACTTTCTTCTCGGGCAGCCAGCCAGGTGAAAAGATGATTAGATATCAACGTTTCGGGAGTGTGCATCTCTCCCATCATCAGGATATTTATAAAATCTTATAGCCAATAGTAATGTATAGATGATATCTAATCATCTTTTTACCTGGCCGGCTGTCCTCGAAGAAAGTGAGCGTATTCGTCGCCAGGAAAGCTTCAGGGTCTTATTTTATAATTTCCCCAAATTCAGCATTACATCATAAATAGTGTTATGTGATAAAATTGTGTAACTAGGTATTTTAAAGATTTTAACTATAATTCTACGTCCGCATATAAATATGATTTTAGAACTAAGGATGTATACTAAAAGGTTTTCGCCTTCCAAATACTAATTCAACTATGAAAATTGGCATGCTGTACAACAAATCAATAACAATAATTTCCTATGGGTCATACATAGCCTGTAAGATATTTTCAATTTCCTCACGTAGTTTTAATATTTCTTTCCTGGCCTGGTTTTGCATTTCCAAAAGAAATATACGTTCTTCTTTATATGTACACAAAATAAAAGGAAAGGAATAAAGTCTAGTGCATCTCGCCTTTTCCGGTTCATGCTCATATACGAGATTTTACCTACTTTCTCTTCTTCTTCTCTTCTTGAAATTCTCTTTTCTTCTTTTGTATTCCAGCCAAACTCTATTACAGTTCAAGAGCTGCTCTTTTATGATATTTCTCATCATGATGACACACTGTGCGTATTGTACCTACCTGATGTGCTATGGTGCTACACATACTAAAGTGTGACTCTGTCGGGAGTTGACTTTATGAATCCTTTATCTGCCCGGGATGCTCCAGTACCTGCTCTGGGACGTCATAGGATTCCCGGGTTTATTTGTATCCAGTCCACACCAGCTCCCCTGACTGTTGTATCTCCTAGTTTCATGCCATTTTCTTTTGTTTGAAGCGGCAAGAAGCGTAGCTCTAAAGCATGTAAGTTTATATCCTTTGGCTTCCCAGCAGCACTTGTGGGAAGTGCTCAGTTCAACAACGCCGCCTTTATAAAGGATGAAATTTAACATGGGTAGTATGTATAACATTAAACATCTGAAACTTCATTGCTCATGTAATATTTGGGATATAAAGAATTGATTGCCACCTCATGCGACTTTCTACATAGGTGGTCTGAAACGTTTGCGAACAAACAAAGATACAAGAAATTTTTTCAGAATTGTTTTTGTTGTTCAACATAGTCTCCTTGTAACTCTACATCCTCCTTCCAGCGATTCTCCCATCTCTGTAACCCGTCCAAATGGAATTTTATCCTTGGAAGATACATTTTAAATGCAATAAAAATTAACTTTTTTTTCACACTAGCCGTATGTAAGCCAAACTATGGAAAGATAGATGAAAAATTCAATGCCGTAGTTGTGATTTAAACCACAGATCTTCCGGTCCGGAAAATCTTCCGGCTGCTCTTAGCCATTGAGTCTACACACGGATAGTGTAAAAAAAGAAACAGTTTACATTAATTGAGCTAACAGTGTTCCGAACTATTAAGTCCGGATAAGTCGCTATTAAGGCAGTTGTCTCATATGTTTATGAGAACTCCTAGTGGTTTACCGGGATAAACACGAGTCAGTTGGAGAATTTAATGTCATGTCGGCACGTTAACCATTGTAGCTCACTGGTTAAGAGCAACCGGACGGAGATCGGAAGACTCTTGATGCAAATCCGGCTATGGCATTGAATTTTTCAGTCTGACTCCACCTATCCATACTTGAAATACAATGTTGGTTGGCTACCAACTGCCCCCAAATGGTAACCGTGGCCTTCGCGTAACCTCTCCCACCATGTGATGCCCGGACACCATTTCTTAGGTGGAGGCACCCAGAGGGCGGTGTCCATTACCTCCAGTGATAGGGTGATAGTGAAGATGACGGTGAGGCGAGAGGACCTACAGCTTATACCGCGGACTCCGAAACACGTTGGGCATAGGGGACGATTCATATGAGCTAGACAGAGGTGAAGGCGTGAATAGGGCCGACTTAAAATCTCCAACCCCAGAGCCGGGAATCGAACTCTGGACTCTAAGCATGGGAGCCGCGAACGAAACCAGTTCGCTCTGAAGTTTTGGTACTAATTTTTGTTTTAGAGTTTAGTTGTTCACATATACATATACTGCCAGAATTGTTATGCATGCGGAAGGAAACGCACATTTGAAGCTTCAAGTACACATATATAACTTAAAAGTAGTCCTATATTGCTTTATTTACTGCGTATAGTAAGTAGGAGTAGCGTTGCATTCCACACAAAAATTCTAATAAAGATATTAACAGAAAATGCATGTTTTTGGACTCCCTGAGTGTAAAAAATCCGTATATGGTGTGCGTGTGCGTTGTGCGTGTGTGTCTGAACATAATGACCCAAGAACGGAAAATCGGTTAAATACAAAACTTGTAGTTATGTTTTGTAAGTTCCGAAGGTCGACAAGATTTACGAGAAAAGTTTCTCGCTCTTTTACATGTAATATGTTCTTTAAAATTATTATTCCTGTTACCTCAAAGATGTTTCTAACAATTTTTCTAAGAGTACCATGTGTTTAAGATAATATAATAAAAAATTAAGTGCATAACTTGAACTTTCTGGAAGTATCCTCAAAAGCCCTGTTCATTAGGATGACTTTTAATCAACTCGGAAACCATTAAGAGATAGACAAATTTTTCTACACAAAAATGTAGATGTGTTAAAACACACAATTTGACATTTCTTTCTGACTGAACCATTCAGGAGATAACCTTTATTTTTCTTTGAGTTCCCACTTTCTTTTTCTCACTCAAGATGTGAAGTCGTTATTCATTTTTTATACTCTTGGCTATGCAAAGAGAACCATAATATTTCAAGAGAATCATTGTGTGTTTCAAACCATTGCAAAGAGGCCAGCTTTAAACGATTTCAAAGTCACTTAAAACCTTCTGTGTTTTCACGTTTCCTTGGGACCTATAAGAAAATTATCAATATTATCTGTAAATGACTATCTTGATGAGCATGTTTTATATAGAGGAATAGGGGTTTGTAAGACCAGTTTGTACAAATGAAGATAGTCATGCGAGTGCATCAAATAATATTTTTTTAAAATTTTTAACATTACAAACACTTACCGTTAAGCTTGTAGCCCAGGATTTTGTGTTCTTCATAATTCCTAATGTTTAATCGCATTAGATACACTCTTCAGAAGCATGCAAATTAATAGCATAGGTAATAAAGAAGTCCGATGTGTTAAATTAACCCGAATTTCTATACCAGTTCAACAAATTATTCTTAAAAGAGATGGTTATCTTATCTGCTTTACATTAACAGATATATACGTTTGTAGAAACAGTTTAATTGCGTATTTCCTCACAGTATAATGGCAAGATGAAAATTTAGTAGTTCATTAAGAGATTAAGAATTCCGCTCAGGAGAGAAGAAAATGGAATTAAAACTTCTCAGTTAAGAAACGTAAACGAGTTGGAAAATTCAAAAGCATACCAATAAAAACCTCCGAGTTGTTAACTTCACAAAAATGCTTTAACATAATTTCTTTTAACGAGATTTACACGTTTTAATAGGTAGCTTTGACTGTCTCTTACGGTTTATACCATTTATACAAAGGTTATAGAGAATGAAGCAAGAATTCAAAGCCTTT
>CM060952.1:123877121-124112121 GCA_030765055.1 Mantis religiosa | reverse complement strand
TAGATGCATATCATGAAGATGGAGCACTGGTGAAATGTGATGGCGGAGAAACAGGAGCACCTGGAAGAATACTGCCCAGACGGGAATTCTTATGAAACCACAATAAATGAGCTATTCTTTAGTTATTTGTTTACGGGTTTAAGTTTCTTTTTAGTTTTACGTCCTCCAACGTTAAGTCATATCGGACGATGAATGGGATGAGTGTAATGATGCTCAAATGAGCTCAGGGCCCATAGAGCTCAGAGTTACCTAATATTCGTCTTCCAAGATAAGGGAACACCCCGGAAAACACCTTATACAAGTAACTCACCCTGGCCGAGATTCGAACTCAGGACCTCTTGAACATAGGGCAGACATGATACCATCTACGCTACCGAGGTGGGTGGGGGGCATTTAAGTGTTTTAAAATTCCGTTATAACAGTCGACGACGGCAAATAAGCTGGTGGACATATGCAACCTTTTAGAGGGGAGTTAATATTAGGGAGACTGAGAACGCAAGCGTTGAATGATAAAAAGAACAGAACAATATCTAAGAAGTGTAGATAAAGTTAACCAAAACTAAATGTTTATGCAATGACAAGAATTTTATTTCACTGTGTTTAATAATACTAAATATAGCATTTGTAACTGAAAAGGAAGCTGCTGATTTTACAGTAACAATTGAAAGCACTTTACAATTAAGATCATAGGAAAATGAGCAACCTTGGAACTGTCCGAGTCAGTCAAATTTTCACAAGTAACTGCCCATTGCCCCATTACCTGAAAGCGTGGCTAGGGTCACTGATAACGATCAAGGAGTAATGCTTTTGTTTTCGTGGCTGGTGCGTCCGAATAACAACTAAAACCTCACTGAACCTGTTCAATCCCGACCAACTCGTTCTGTTGGTGAAGCATTCGTCTCGTTAATGCCCGCAGTTAAGGAGAACTTTGCACGTTGGGTCTGTTTCTCCCTACTCAATGTAGATAGGATATCAAGCAGTAGAATGCATTTCTACACAAACAGTAATCTAAATTTATCATGTCCATTGAAAGCAAACCATTCTTTTCTTCGTTCCTTTCTTCTTGCTTTTCTCTTCTTTCGCGTTATTTGGTCGTAATTTTTCTACCCGACTCAATTATTTATATATAAAATCATTTATTTATTTTTTGCCTCAAATGGCTAATAGACTGAAATTTCATGGATAAGACAATGGGAAAATAATAGAATAAAACTAATTTAAAAGTGCGAAGTTCTTTGAACATTGTTTCAACATTCCAGTTCTTATTCATTCGAGTACAATTGCATCATTTTGGTTGTCTTCATTTTGGTTTGATTTGAGGAATTTAAGAAGTGTTGGTTACCGTCCTATAGCTTTTGATTGTGGTGATTTGGGTTGTGACATCCACGTCTGTCATCAGCTTTGTAAGTTACGGTTTTCCGGCCAGTTTTCGCAGTGAACAATGAGGTAAGTCACCACATGCCTACAGCCGGTCTCGGTAGCGTTGTGGTAGAATGTCTGCCTCACGTTCAAAAGGTCCCGAGTTCGAATCTCGGTCAGGGTGAGTTACCTGGGTAAGGTTTTTTCCGGGGGTTTCCCTTATCCTGAAAGACGAATGTCAGGTAACTCTAAGCTCATTTGAGCATCATTTCACCCATTTCATTCATCGTCCGATATGACTTAACGTTGGAGTACGTAAATTAAAAAAACACATGCCTACGCCAATTAGTTATACTGTGGAACCTATGAAATTTTTTTCGGGTAACTCTAAGCTCTATGGACTCTGATCTCATTTGAGCATCATTTCACCCATTCCATTCATCGTCCGATATGACTTAACTTTGGAGGACGTAAATTAAAAAAACACATGCCTACGCCAAATAATTATACTGTGGAACCTATTACATTTTTTTCCGGGTAGCTCTAAGCTCTATGGACCCTGGTCTCATTTGAGCATCATTTCAGCCATTTCATTCATCGTCCGATATGACTTAACTTTGGAGGACGTAAATTAAAAAAAACACATGCCTACGCCAAATAATTATACTGTGGAACCTATGACATTTTTTTCCGGGTAGCTCTAAGCTCTATGGACCCTGGTCTCATTTGAGCATCATTTCAGCCATTTCATTCATCGTCCGATACGACTTAACGAAACTGGGCTCGTCCTTATTTTGAACTTCCCTTATAAACCTTTACCAACTGGTCAAACGAGATAAAAATTTATGCACATATTTAAACTGCCATTTAACATAGTATTCACACCTCCTCAATGTACCAATCTGGACTGTCTTGACACTTATGCTTTATATTTCAATGAAAAATTTGGTATTCCATACTTTCAGAAACTATTCCGTCCTTATTTCAAATTCCGTTCCTAGAATACCGTCACCGATGGCACTGTTTCGTTGGAGCCGCTGCAAAGCCAGAACTAAGCGTGGGCAGGAAAGAAAGAGACATATAATTGTGCGCAGTGCTAAACGCTCGCTGAGAGAGAAAGGGTCAGAGACAGTTCCGACTTTCGTTGCGTCATGATTGTTATCGAACGATCGACTACATTCTAGAACAATGAGTGGAGGTATAAAAAGCCCCGCAAGGTGCGAGTCGAGTCAGACGCCTGTGAAATCTGGGGCATGGCTGCAGATAGCTGGATAGCATACCTTCAGCGTGCACAGAATAGAGGAATCCGATCCATCTATTCTGTAGGTCGTTCTTTCCCCGTGAGGGTGCTTCACGAAGCTTCTGTTCTCCCATACGTGGAGGACGAAATTAGGCGCTCAAATTCCAGCTCACAGAAGCGCCCTGGTTCGGTCTCTAGGAGATTACGACGCTACGAGACGCCGCTCCAGGCTTTACCGGGTACCCCGTATGGCATGCGGGCACCCGAGGTAACAAAGGAGTTAATCCATACAGCAGCATAAGCTAAATTACAAAATTTTGTTTGGCTACAAAATTTACCCCACTTTATAAAATAAAACACCAGGGTGTAAACAAAAAAGCGGTTTGGTATCCTGTACAAAATTAAAGAGGAGCAAAATGCTACCTCAAATTTTCCTCAAAATAATCCCACATCATCCTGTAAACATCTAAATTATCAACCTGCGGTCAGACCCAAAACCTGGGTGGGTACGCAGCAAAAACCGTCAGGCTGTTAACAGCCTGTCAGTATTCGACTTGGACTTAGTCGAGTCAGTTGCTAGTCAGCTGTCAATTTATTCCAGCTGTGCAGTAATTGTGAGTGTGTGAACATTTGAAGTATACTGCGCTTGTTTACGTGCGACAGTGTACGAGACGACTTTGAAGACTGCTGTTGTGTATGTGACGTCCTTTTTACTGTCGCACGGGATGTACAAAGTTACTGTTTACTGCAATAAAGCGCATTTTAAATTTCTGCAAACATGACTTTTATTCTAGGAACCCGCAAAGTCACAATACATACAAAGTATACAGCTCATTAGCCAGATGGCACTGCAGTACAATGTGAGGCAGCGGTTACGATCCCAACATCTGATTAAGCTCATGATGTATCGTGTGCCAAACAGATGACGGGGGTGATTGCGCACAGTAAATGATGTACTCGGCGCTTGGTGATGTGTTATTACATGAGAGTGGACCGCTTGAAGTCTCTGCGACCAGTCTGTCGGAGACGCTATGGCCCCCTGTGTTTTCCTCCTGGAGGTGCTAGGCGTAATAGTTATGAGTATAGGTTACAGTGCCTACCCTTAACCCCCTAAGTACATCTGTGTTCTGTTGTATTACAATCTTATTCTATTATTTTTCTTTCATCAGAGAGTGAGAGTTATCTACCAAATCGAATGCTTTGTTTCTCTTTTGCTGTAACACAGTGACTGGAACATTGTTGACTGGTGCGAATACTGCTCCACATTTAGCATTCCCTTTACAATGTGGAATGGTCTATTTCTGTACAGTTCGATGTGCATTGCGGTGTGACTAATCTGGAATCCATCGCCCACAAAAGCTTGGGAATGGCTAGCAAATACCAGAGTACCGCTTTCAGTTTCAGCTTGCTGCATTAGCGTCGCTGCAGCACACAATGGTTAGTGCTCCGATAACTCTGCACTAAATAACCCAAACTTGAAGTGTTTTCAAAACGCGGTTGATTTTATTGTATTACCGACAAAAACTAGTAAAGCCATTTTTACATTATTATTACTACTATTATTATTTTTACTATTGTTATTTTGACTATTATTATCATTATCATTATTAACATTATTATTAAGTTGAGATTTTGGCCATGGTAACTCAATGGTAAAGAGAAAATGGACGGAGATCGGGAGGTGGTGGTTCAAATCCCGGCTATGCTATTGAATTTTTCATGTCTGACTACCTATCTAAACTTTAGCATACATACGGCTATTGTGGAAGAATGACTGATTTCCATCAAAATAAAATGAAATGTGTAGTGTTTAACGCCCGCTTTTACTACATACGGCACCGCAGGCAGTGACACTGATAATGCATGAGATGAAGATGGAGCACCGGTGGAATGAGATGGCGGGGGAAACCGGAGGTCCCGGAGAAAACCCACCCCAACGCCGTGTTGTCCACCACAAATCTCACTTTGCGATCGCCTGGGATCGAACCCGGGCCGCCTTGGTGAGAGCCAAGCGGTCTAACCACTGAGCGACGGTGTGGCCGATTTCCATCAATTAACTTAATAGTGGTAATCACGACATAAGTACTTACAACATAGTAATTCGCCATAAATGGTGCATATCCCCATTGTGTATGACAACCTCTAGTGGTTTACCGGGAAACATACGAGTTAGTTGGAGAATTTAATGTCGTGCTGGCATGTTGGACATGGTATAGCAATGGTTAAGAGCAACCGGGCGGATAGCAGTAGATCCGCGGATCAAATCCCGGCTATGGTATTGAATTTTCCAGTCTGACACTACCAATCCAGTACTTGATATTGTTATGCAGGGTACAAGTTCCAGCCTCCGTTGCAGTACTCCTGAGATGCTAAACAGGTAAGAAGCTACGTGGACCTCTATTCTGCTGTAAGGGAAACACACAATGGTTCAATAGAGCTCTTTTTAATTCCTAGATGTCCTCGTTCCTGAACTACAAATGATATCGTACATCAGTTCAGATTTTATGCCTGATATACGCACATTTTTACGCCAAATATAACACTTTCTCTGCCCTTGGTTGAAGAGTGTGTTAAACGCTGTCATTATTTTCTGCTACCCTGGATAAATGATAAAGAGCAACCGAAATAAGAGGATTCTGGTCTTAAGAACACCATTCCTGCCCTCTCCACGGTATTTACGCGTCTCACAAGTAGTGGTTCCGCGTACTGAGGTTCGTTAATCCATTCAACAGTACACAAGATAGTAGCATAATAGGTTCAATACGCTGGAAGTACATTTTTAGTAGTGTTTAGTACTGTGAAGTACCTACGGATGTTGCTTTGTCCTTCTGTAGGCAAGTAAACATGTATGAACTGCTAACTAACGGAGTTAATGAATGGAGTGCATTGTGAGTAATCTACGGAGTAATGTAGGGAGTTAAGTATTCAGGGATTTATCAAAATTTACAGGCGAATTCAAAGTTGACTGCAATTGATATGAAAATAACCTTAAAATAGGAAGATATCTCAAAACCACCAGGATATAATTATGGAAATTGGAGATAAAAAACCTCCCAAAAGTATTGATTTGAATTCTCAACATTAATCCAAATATCATAATTCAAGATGCAAGTTATTTCGTCCTTGTAATTTTAAAATTTTGTACAGAAATTATTGGAAGCATAATATTATTAGTTTGACTATTCCGCTAACTTACGTATTATTTAACACGGCTTCATTAAAGGCAACTTATCTAATGAGAAGTAATGTATGTCATTTAATTAAATGTTTGCAACTGCGAAACGCTCAAAGCAACTTCAGATTTCGTCAAGAGTCCAACATTTATTGGTTTTAAGAGTAAGTGCTCTATCAAAGGTTTACATTTTGTTTTACTCTTCTATTCTTTTGTTTTTAAGTTAAGGCTGTGGTGTTACCTCATTAATTCAGAAGGTAGTACAAATGGTATACAGGTGTGTCTCAATGCGAAGCGTTTACCCTTGGCTATTTCATAACAGCAGGGTTACGCCTACTGGATTTAATTGCAGCGGCCGACGTTTCTAACCCGTCCCCCCCCCCCCCAAACGGGTGCAGGTTAAGTTAAATCACATCCGCTCAAATCCCTGTCCACAATTTCTCAACATTTCAGTTTTAGCGGCTTGGTTGTTTCACAGTCGTAAGTTTCGGCACTGTATCGTATGGAGAAAGGATGCTCTGTGTAAACTGTCCTTTGGAGCGAAGGCAATCTTGAAGTCCCGAGTTCCCAGTTGGATATGCAGAGGGATATGCGGAGGCAGCTCCCACCGGGCTGTTTCAACCTGGCTCTGCCCTCTACCCACGCTTAACTACAGATCCAGTCACCTGCTCACCTTCCCTCTCCCTCCCGGGGTCACCCTCTTATTGTAGGAACACAAATATCTTACAAAGTCATATAAAATTTTATTCCTGAAATAATTATACTTCCAGATTTTGAATAAAAAGCAGGCTCTTCATGCTAACCGCTCGTGAACTTATGGAGTGTCAATACCATCGTGATGTAGCCACAAGTAAGATCAGAAGAGGTCTAGGATTGGCTGAAAAAATCCGCTTTTGTTATTTATTAGGAATATTTTATAAATGAAAAACCTCGCTTAAAAAGTTTGGCCATTTATTATAACTTTGGCAGTTGTGTGGACTAAGGAAAATATAGAAGAAAACCTTAGTTCAAATTAAATGCCTTAACGAGATCGACCAACAGGATCAATTATAGTTTGAGCCCCTGAAACATTGTGCTTCTAAGTGGCCATGCATTATATTCAATTAAGAACATTGAAATTTATTTTATTGACAAAGATTTTGGAAAACAAAAAAATTCACATGAAGTCCTTCTGAAATATAAAATGTTTACCCCACACCAAAATAAGAAAGCAGCATACTGCAAACGCATCTAAAAGGCAGCACTATTCATACATTTAGGAATGTAACTTATACATCATTTAAATAACATTTTTAACTTTTTTATTCCGCGAGGAATTTTCCATTAATTGATACGTCTTGCATGATCTTAATTAGATTAAAAGTTTCCAAAGCCTTCAATACTGGTGTTTTCTAACGCTTAGGTTAAAATCTCAGGTGAATTATAGCTGTAATCATGTTTTCTCTTGGGTGAAGTAGTCACATCGAATCTCACATTGTAGTTTTGGTCTCTGTCCTCCTTTCTTAGAATGAAGGCTCATGTCAAAAGGTTTCAAATTTAATCGCAATGACACAAAATTAAAGATTGTTTATATGCAGATATTACCAAAACTTGGCAGCATACATGCGTGTTGGCACACGGGATTTTCAAGTATTTCGGAACTGTAAAAATCACCGTGAAATTACAGTTTATAAAAATTAAGAATAGCTTACATTCTAAACAATTTTCACCATATATTTAGTAATTTTTTTTATTAATTTAGAGTTAGAGTTAGTCATCATTAATCATAATTATATATTAAACAGTTATTAATAGAAATAAAATGTATACTTTCTTCTATGCTTCTTTACCATCAAGCGTTTATTTGTATATTTCTTCTACTAATTATTCCTACTAACGTTTACTTTTATCTTCTTCATAGTAGTGGAGAAAAAATGTTTACATAAAGGATGTAACGATATGTTTTAGTTAGAACCTTTTATATGAATATCCAGTTGGAAATTCCTGTTTACTGATATGACTATTAGTAGGCCATGTAATGACAATATAAAAAAATATATGTGTAACTTTGTGATTGGCCGTAGTAATAATTGTATTACGTATTGTGATGACGTAGCAGTAAATCGGCCAATCACAAAATTAATAGAGGAATAACGATAGTTACGTAAAATCAATAATCTTCAGATAGATATATGTTCTGTAATCTTGTTTCATTACGATGGGAAAATGTCGCGGTGAATATAAAAGTTTTGTAACGGAAAATCAATAATCTTCAAAAAGAGTTATTCGGTGTTCGTAATAGTAATGAGTGGACGTACAGAAGTGAGGAATTTTAAGTAATTAACAGAAATTATATTATAATTGAAAATAAGGATTTATCGATGTGTTGGAGGTAACCTACAGTGATTAAGAAAGAAAGTTCGAGTAAAATGTAATCCAGATTATACAATTAAATAATATATTACGAAATCGGAGTCATATAAAATTGTATTTCTGTCACTAAAAACCCACACCTGAAAACTATATCTCACGATTCTTATATAATCAAAGTCAATTCAGACTATACAATTAGTGACCTGAAGAAACTGAACCGTACAAACTGACGACATGGGAAAGAATTGTGCTTGCAGCGAAGAAATACCGCTACATATTTCGCACGAACGTGTGGCTGATTAAGCTGGAGAATTATATAGCGCCACAAGGTTTCATTGCACATTTCATTATAGGCACTTACAAGAGTAATGTAGGAGGTTGAAGCAACATACAATGAATAATTAAAAGATCTGTTGTTATGCACAGGTTTTGGAATCCCATACTCCGTGCACCGCATCACGATAAATAATGAATGGATTAGAGTTTCAAAAATATATGATAAAGAAATGGAATATAAAAGCCAGCTTCAACTAATATAACAGAACTGCTGAACATTACAACGAATCTTGTATAAATTGCATGCTTCACAGTGTCCTATTCTTCGTAAAATACGATTTTCTAACATATACATAAAATTACTCACATTCATTCAGAATGAAGAGCTTATCATAGTTTATTCGCATAAAATTTTAGAAATCTATTTTACTTATTATTAAACTGTTCGTAAAAACATGTTAATTTTATCAAAATAAGGAATATTTGTGAAAATTAAGAACGAGTATGCTTCATAAAATGGTATAGTGAGAGATTTTATTGAAAATCTTCGTGCTGCATCCTTTCCTATGTGGTTACTTTTCTGGAAAGGTTCTCCTTAATTTTGGAAACTTCAAATTAAACAGTTCAGAAGAAATCTTTGTATGCAGTAGAATACTATCCCTATTTGGCTAGAACAGGAAGTAAAAGAAAATGCAGTAACTTTCAACTATTTCCAAAAATAGCGCTCTAATCATACTTAGTACAGTTGCATTACAAATAGACCTTCGAGGCATCACACATTTTTTAGTTTTCAAGTTCCAATAAACAAACTTAACGAAATTCAGTTATGTTCAAAGCCCCTAACATTTTAAATAATTATTTGTGGCTCCAGTCATTAGTGACAGGTTCGTTGGTATTGTTTTTAGATTTTTTGTTACTTTATTACAGATTATCTTAAGACCATTGTTTTGTGCGATACCTTACAGATAAGTTAAGACATGAAATAGCGATTCGCTTTTTAAAAGAATTGACTATAATTTCACCCTCCTTTATCTAACTGAAACCACTTCTTCAAACGTATATCTTAATATTATTAAATTTAAAAATGATTTGAACGCTTTGCATACCAGAAGAAAAGTAAACGATATTGGGTAGAAAACGGAAAGTGAATTTAACAGGACAAGCTTTTTGGGGAGGGGTGAGGATAAACCAAGCGTCTGACAGATATTAGCAATTGTCTTGTAGAGTTTAATCTTCTTGGTATACTTTTAAGACCTGTACGATGAAACTGCTAGGGGAAATACGAATAAGTATACACAGATAAAGACAACAATGGGTATTTCATACAGCCTGCATCTGTTGACAGTCTATGGATTTTGCTAACATTTCAGAGTGTCATGTAATTGAGTACGTTTCTATCTAGTAAATCCACCCGTATCTCTTAAGAACAGCGATATGCTACAGGTATTTGGGTATACGTCCAACAAAGAGACGAGATGTAACAAAAGCGTAAACAATTCATCATGCTTTCGTTTGTTTTCTACCACAATACACAACTGGTGTCAGTTTCAGATATTTCCACCTTTGTGATTGATGATGCCTTTATGGGGGTGCTACATGCTTCACCCTCGACATTCGCTGTAAAGCTCCTATTTCCTTGCTGCAGCATGTTTCAGCGGGTATAACAGCCTATATATTAGTGCTTGGTATTATCTGTTTTATTTGCTTTTATTCATGAAATTGGTTCAACATGGAAATTAAAGCAAATAAATACGAAGCGAAACATATGTATATTATCAAACTGTATTTTTAAATGGTTCCCTTCGTTTCTTATCTTTCACATGCTTTTATTGCTTAAAACAATGCTTTAATAGTTTACAGTCTTAACATAATTGTTTCTGTCAATTTATTCGTAGCAAATACATTCCTTTATAGCACATGCATTCCTCCATAAGTGACAGCATACTTGAATATCACGAGGTTTAAGTCTTCCCCTTCTCCAATAATGAACTTTGTTCACAAATAAAATATTTCCATTGTTCTTTTAATCTCGTACACATACCAGCTAACCCTAACCTTTCAGTTTTGTGTTGATATAGAAATTATGGATCCACTGAATAAATTAATGTTTAATAATAAAACTAAATATGAATATTTTATTCATTTGTGTTAAATGTTAAGAGGCTGGGGTTTTGGTAATGGATTGTAAGTGAAGTTTGGTTCAGGGTAACATGACATTAAGTACGGTAATTAGGGACGGTAATATCAGGCAAATTGTTAGAAGTGGTCCGGTGGTTACGATAGCAAGGGGGCGACAGTATCCGAAGTTGCCAGATCAGGTATGTCAGGATATATTAGAATTCTTGGAATATGTAAGAGTGTTTCTTAGAAATCTGTATGTGTACTCGGAGTAGGAAAGCAGAAAATTTCAGTAATGTAGAAATGAAGTGGCAGCATCGTATTAGAAGCTGTAGTGGAGGTCTTAGATCGCGTCTTATCGCTTGGTAGAAGATTCAGATACTTTAACATCACACATTCAGATAATAACTTCAATCAGTGGTCAACTTCTCGGTTAAAGTGAACACTGTTTATTAAACGTTTTTAAGCCCTATTCCTATGTTATCCTTTCTTTGAATATACACCCGCCATACACTGAGAGAGGTTTTTCTGGTAAAATCGCGAACCAGAAATTATCGCTACAACTTGGCGCAACATCGGGAAGCAGAACCATACGGCTTCAAATTGGCGAAGCAACATGACATACAACCAAACAGCTACAAAGTTGGAGCAGCATCGAAGGAACAACGTTTCGGCTTCAAATTGGTGCAGCATCGTGAAGCAGACAAATTGACTTCAGGGTGTCCTTCTAGATCTAGGGGTAATATTTTAAGGACGGATCACTAGGTGATGTCCTTGTTATTCCGTTCCCTTCACGTGGTTTACAGAAGAGAGAAGACGCAAATAATCTCCTTTTTGAACAAAGAGTGTCTTAAAACTTAACCCAGTAAAAATGAATATCTGGAAAATGATTTACTTGTACAAATTACATTTAAGATAAACTCTATTCCTTAACGAGATCTACACTATATTATGTAGTAAAATTTTGTCTATCTCTTAGAGTTTTAGCGTAATGCAAAAGTCATTGATAATGAAGAAGATTTCTGAGTCAATTCTCACGTTTACCCTTTTCATGTTCATCACCTTATGCCTAGTATACCACTTATCACGGTGCTAGGGGATTCTTGTTCCTCTATCCCTTAAGTTCGGGTCTGAGGAAATGAAGGTTTGGGTCCGATAGAGAACCAGGATGGGTAATCAGCCTGATACCTGGTGTGAGGGTGAGAAAAGTGGATGATAGTATGAGGACGAGGTGAATGATAGGAAAGGTAATAGGGCAATTGGTGTAATGATGGCGGGGGACACTGTAGATTCCAGAGAAAACCGGCCCCATCGCCGTGTTATCCACCAAAAATCTCACTTTACGGTCGCGTTGAATGGTCCTTTTTCTAAAATGCTATTTTAGGTTTCCTCTACCCCAAAAATCTATTTCAGGAGAAATTTTAACATTAAATGTTTGCGTGGAATGCAATAATTTTCCTACTTACTATTGATAATAGGGTAAAATCAATTCCATACTTTTGTTAACTTGGGCGATTCTTTCTCAATTAGATAAGGTGACACGACAAACTATGGATTGATATACTTTATGAAACTTGCCATAATGATATTTCGAAGCATATATTCATGCGTACATGGGCTGAGCAAGATCCGGAAATTACCATATGCTTAACATTACCTGTGCCTTGAGCTTGGGCAAAGCTGTTTGTTGATGGTTAGGCTTAAAATTTGATGACTGGCAAAACATTAACTTTGGACTGGTGAATCACACATCCTGCTGATCAAGGGAAATAATGCAGAAGTGGCCAATAACAGGTATCAACAAGTTCTCAATGATGTAAACAATGATTGCACAAGATGGCGTAATATGGCTACTCATCATTTTGCATTCTCAGCCATATACAAATACACATCTCCAAGGTAAGCCTTGATGGGTCTTTGATATAATAAAGTAATTATCAACACTATTCCATCCCAAGTCTCTTCAAGACTTCGGAAGGGACTTGTCTTGAGGCCCAATCAGTAGGTTATAGTAAATTGGCATTTTATAGAATCTTGTGTTGCCTCTACATATCTATCCTTGACCTTACTAAAACTCCCTCTGCTATTTACCTCTACCATTTGACCCCCTATCTTTTCAGCTATTCTCCCAGTTGCAAAGTAGATTGTAAACTCTTAAGGTGAAACCCCTTTATGTACACACAGTCCTTTTCACAACATATAATATAAAACCCTTGGTTTACATACACATTTGCAACAATATCATCATTATTAGCAAGTGACAATTTTTGACTACTTTCTAACTTGTGAACGACATGAAGTTATCCGACTTATGATTCTGTGATATTGTTTGCAGGCACAATTACAGAGGAATGTGTGTAAATTTTGCTTTTCTTCTTTTTTGTAATTATTTTAAAGTTTTAGGAGACTGATTTAATATTTTAGTTGAAATATAAGCATAATATTGGTACACTGAACAAGAATGCCTCGACTACATGGCATGTAATAAACCTGTGAGCACAGATTTTGGTAATTTGATTTTCATTTTATTAATGAACGAGCACTAAGTTATGCAGTTGCAAGCTTTTATCACTTTAATCAGGATAAACGATGTTATTTTTGGATGATAATTTTGGAATGCTTGAAGTAGTTGCTTTGTTGCCCCCCCCCCAAAAATACAAATGTATGTTGTTTATTTATTTGGCAGTGTTATTGAGAATTAAAAGAGGAAATATGTTTTTAAAATATTATCATATTTATATTATGTAGAAGAAAAATATATTATGTAGATGAGGCAAATCAGATATGTACATATAAGTGGCTATGAGTGTATAAAGAAATGAATAGTTACTAGGGGGACAGAAATCAACTTCCGAGAAGAGGCCTGAGAGAAGATTAGTAGTTGCGGAAGTTAACGAGTTAAAGCTATTGTACTCGTCAAGTGAATAATTATCAACAAAGAAGAATCGTTATTTTAGCAAATTGGGGTTAAACTATTTCATTCATCTTAAAAACGCTACCCAGGGACCAGATTTCTCGTGTATTGAGTGGAATAAAGCTGAATGCTGGGAATTCAATGCTTTATAAATTTATTACATCCTCAAAACTTTCAAATCTAATCATTCCGCAACACAAACAATAATAAAACTATAAAACGAAATAAAAAAGAATCATTTATCAGAAATTGACAACTGAAACTTCATCTTCTCGCAGGGGATTTGAACACTTAACGTCATAATTTTGTTTTTTACAAAGCAGCTTCCTAGCAAGGATCATAATAAATATGAATTGTATTTTCGTGTTAAGAGTTTAAGTACAGTAAAGTACTCAGACTTACTTACGTCTTTGAGTTAAATGTGGAAACACTTCTTTGCTTTTCCACTATTATCTCTTTCCCTCTCTTTCTCTTTTATTCTCTGATTCCATTCACTATAGCTTTTTCTCTTCCTCCTCTCCGTTTATACTGAAGCAAACTCACTAAAAGACATTCCGTTTCAATCTTTTGCTGAATAGCATATTTCAAAAATAATGTAGGGGAAACGAAATATCTCTCTCTCTTTCTCACACACACACACACACACACACACACACACACACACACACACACACACACACACACACACACATTCGCATATACACATTAATACACATTTCAGCCTTCATTTTAGCTATTATCTGCATATAAATAGCTTTTAATTATAACATGAACAGACTTCTGTTGCACTGGCTTACTTTACAGGCAGATTTCCGATTAATAAAATCTCTACAATGCAATGCAAGTGTAAAACTGTATTCAGGATGATTATGCTGAGAGAGTCACAACCAAGATAATAAAAAGTACCAGTAATGGAACTGTCGAAATATCAGTTTATATGCAACACCACGTACTCCTTTTATGTAGATAGAATTTGTACATCCCGCGTAGTATCGGACTAGAGGACTGTTACAAATTGATTTTGGCTTAATTATCATGCAATCAGCTAATTACGTATACATTGCGATATTCATTACCCTAATTTTAAATTCTAACAATAAAACGATTTGTTTAAAATTGCATTGCACCTGTCTGTTTCGATTGACGAACCTGTTGGAGTTCAACAGAGTGGTGCACTCACAGTGGAGAAAAGAAGATAATTTAATACCTTCCGCATTTTTATTCTGAGTATAAAGATTAACTGGAAAAAGGGCAAAAATAGTTATAAATATAAAAAATCATAATTTTCTCAATTCTTCCAAACAGTTTCCTTGCAAAAGTTATGTTATAGCTATTGCTTTTAATTGACATAAACATTTGTAGAAATTGTTTTATTGCAGGTTTCCTTGTAGGTACAACTAAAATAGAATAGGTTTAAGCTGAAATCAAGCCTTAAGAGATGGTCCCTATGTGATGGATGAGAATGTCCATTCTCTTTGCATGATTTTCATTTTCTTTCTCCTACCTTTCTCATATCGAGGACTTCAACCCAGTACATACAAGTGAGTACCTGGAATTGGCTGACTGTGAGGGTCAGACAAAATCTGGATCAGAGTGTGTAGACAGCAAGAGTGGAAGCTTGGTATGAGAAGGAGGAAGGAGATAATATGAATTAGGGTGAAATGATGAAAGGATAATATTGCAGTAGTCGGGGTGAACCTGAGAATACCTAGAAGCCGCTTTACCCACCACAAATCCTGTTTACGGTTTCCTGAGATGGAACTTAACTGAGATCTAATAACTTGGCTACGGCACCAACCCTTTGCACGGTCAAGAGTTAAAAGAAAAGCAATTCAGATGAGTATGATATATACATAAACCATTCGGAATGAAGTCATTCAGACGACGTTTGAAAAAAAAAAAAACAATATAGAATGTACATTTGATTCGCCATGAAAAGTCTTACGACCGCTGTTATTTTCTAAACAGGGTGGTTTTGACAACGCAGCCTCAGAACCTATATCATCTGTGAAATACTGATACAAGTCCTGTGCGGCGTACAATACTTGCTTTGTTTACTGTAGGTCAGACAGCAGAGAAAACAAAAATGCTTTTTGGTGAGGGGCGAGAGGGAGGGAAGCTGTTCAGGTAAAGTGCATTTTGAAATCCCCACTTCGAATACTTTTAGTGAAAGAGAAGGAGGAACGTCTCAATTGTAATATTCACAGTGGTGATTACGTAAGCACTCTTAAAACGTTAAAATAATTTGCTCCAAAAAGAGATGAAGTGCCAAAACAGGTTTTAATAAACCACTCGTATCTCCTTATGTTTACAGTAAAACCCAAAGCCTGAAGACTTGTAAAAATTAAGGATGGGTTGATACGAGGTTTTCTTTTCTATATACTGGATACCGATACACAATATATGGTATTTTCCACGGTACCCGATATTTCGATGCTCGATACGGTCACTTCTACTTCTATTTTCAATACAGAATAGAATGTTGAGAGAACTACGTCATGCCAATGAATTAAATGCGCATATTTAATGTGATAAAATTTAAAAGCATCAGCGTACTTATTTTTAAACTCTAGACATTTCAAAGCAAAATTAGTTTTTAAAACAGTTCCCTTTTTAATTTTTATTAAAACTATTAGCATTCACACTCTTTCGGGGTCAAGTCTTCTTATTTTTCTGTCACATGTAAGTGTTAAGCAGTCTTTCAGAGAAAACTGTTGAAGATTGAATACCGCTACTTTTTATATTTTTGGAAAGTTTGAATCCAATGTGCTGGAAAGAGAAGGTGACAAATCGTCGTTGAGATATGTAGAGATTTCTTCTTCAGAACTGTTAATTTACAGTAAATCTGTCACACCCTCAGCTTATGTAACTGTACGGCCATTTTTCGGGCTTTGCAATGTTATACTTACAACAATAACGTTCCGTGATTTAAAAATAAAACAAAAATTTCACAATCACCACCGAAGTTTCGAAGAAGTACCGAGGGAATTTTATGAATTATGGTTTGATATCGATACCATGAAAGTTGCATGAGCAAACAGGTATCGCAAGTATCGAGGATCCATCCCTGGTAAAAATACATATTGTTGTACATGTAACCTTTTATAGAAGGAGGAAAATATGACATAATTTGGAATTTGATATATTTGATATATATATTTGATATATCGTCGCTCAGTTTTCTGAGTTTGATTATACTTTTTAGCTCTAGTCGTTTGTAAATACAAAGATAGAAGGTTTGATCAAAGTGAAATATTCAATACCACAGCCGAGAGTAAAACTGAAAGCACGACTGTTTGGAAACTGCTTCCTCTACGTATGTAAGAGCAAGGAAAGTAAAACGAAAGAAGAGAATGGTGGGTAGGGGAAACAGGGACCACAAAATATCTCTCATAGCCAGTTATTTTCGAAAACATGGTCCTCTGAAGGAAAAGAAAACTTATGTTAAGACTTGCAGTAAATTTCAGTCGTTTATGCTCGAGTGAGTTTCGAAGGAGAAATAAATCGAAATGTTTTCAAATATAAAAACATGGTAACTCAGCTAAAAATAAACTTAAAAAGCTATTGAAGTTTTCTCAATTTGGAATCTGGTAGTCTGGAAGCGGTGTTCTGGTTAGAAACACTCTCATTTTATGTCACAAAGGCTCGCATATTGCCGGAATACATGCATGATCAATTTCATTTTTAAAACTGGAGTGAAATGCTTTGACCAAACAGTAATGGTGACAAAACATATGCCATGACGCTGTTAATAGTCAACACATCAATGATCACGTATGAACAGAAATACAGCCCACCAAATAAACAAGTGCACTATGATACTTAAAAGCGTATCAGGTCATTAGTAAACTTTTTCTTTCATTTCTTTTTAGCATATTTAAATACTGATTACATTGCTTTATTTGACATATATAAGCTTCTCTAAATGATCGGAATCACTGTCACTCTTGCGCTTTTTACGTTTTTATTTAGCAATAGTTTTTGGCCTAAGAGAAGAAATCTTGCACATTGTTCTAGTTATATTCTCCACATATAAATCGTTTATCTTCATATTCTCTATGTTCTAATATCATCTTCTTCTCCTACGCCTTAATCAAGTCTACCTGTACCTATCTTAGCAAGAACTTACCGCTATCAAAATTATTTTTCTTCTCTTGTAATCATATCCAACATTGTTCTTCTTCGTCCACTTTCAAAAATTGCTTCATGGTGGAATATATGTTTCCACTTTATATGTTCTATTCACTTTGTCAGAAAATCCAAGGTACAACTGGAAATTTTTTTAAAGATTCGGGAAAAATATTGCTTCTCGTTATTCTGTTAATTTTTTGTATTATAATATTTATTGCGGTTCATTCTATTATTTAAGCTGAACACTATCTACTACTTCACCTAAATTTGTAAGATCATCTATTTCTTTTTCAATATCTTCCTTATTTACTGTTGTTGCTACACTTCCAATAATAGTTCCATTTTTGTTTGTTGTTCCACTTACTTAAGGCAGGTATATAGGATACTAAACTGTCACCAGAAACACACAGAAGTTTAGGAAAACTAAAAAAGAAAATTGAATAAATTCAAAATTTTATATTTTAATCAGATGACATACGGAGGAATTCCCACCCCAAATTATTCTTTACTCGAAAAATAATGTCTGTGTTTGTGTGTGTGTGTGTGTGTGTGTGTGTGTGTGTGTGTGTGTGTGTGTGTGTGTGTGTGTGTGTGTGTGTGTGTGTGTAATTTACGTCCTCCAACGTTAAGTCATATCGGACGAAGAATGGACTGGGTGAAATGATGCTCAAATGAGCCCCCAGGGTCCATAGAGCTTAGAGTTACCCAACATTCGTCTTAAAGGATAAGAGAAAACCCCGGAAAAAGCCTTATCCAGGTAACTCACTCTGGCCGAGATTCGAACTCGGGACCTCTTGAACGTGAGGCAGACACGCTACCAGCACGCTACCAAGCGGGCATTTTGTGTTCTGTGAACCATATCTAGCTATTCTGACTAAATTATCGTTAGTCTGGTAAATTAATACATTTGAAAACTCACCTTCGTGGCATACATAGTAGCGTGTCTGTCTTACGTTCAAGGGGTCTCGAGTTAGATTCTCGGTTGGGGCGAGTTACTTGGATAAGGTTCTCCCGTGGTTTTCCCTCATCCTGAAAGACGAATGTCCGATAACTCTAAGCTCTATGGTCCGCGGGCTCATTTGAGCATCATTTCACCCATTTAATTCATCGTCGATTATGACTAAATATTGCAAGACGTAACTTAAGAAAAAGCTGGACGCTGACTACGGCATTTTTGAGAGAAAGAAACACACACGCATGCACACAGAGAGAGAAAGTGTTAGGGAAGGTACAGGCTCGTTTAAATGCAACGCATGTCCAAATATTTTTCTTTATTTGCTGTATTTTGTTTATTTATTTTTTATACTTAGCCTTTCTAAAATGCTGTGATATTTTAACCAACATTATCTATATGCTATCCTTTTCTTTCTCCATATTTCATAAAAGTATCTTAATGTTGTCAGCGATTCCATTGTTTTGTTGCTGCCACAAGCCGCGGTCGGCGTGTAGGCTAGCGATGGGCGCTTGCTGAGAGAGACACAGTAGCGGGGGAGAGAAAGAGACAGAATGATGCCTGATGATAGTTCCTTCCTTCTCTTGCCGCTGTGAAAGGCCTCGAAACCTCGGTGGCTTTCTAGACATAATGACTGGAGGTATAAAAGCTGCAAGATTTGAGTTGCCAGTGAGCTGCGAGTAGGAGCTGCTGAGTGTGAAGCTGTGTGGACGTGTGGCAGACGACATTGAGGACGGCATTTGTGTATGTTACGTCATTTCGCTGCTGTAAGGGTTGTGCAAAGCATCTTTTTACTGAAATAAATATAATTTTACATTTCTGCATTCTACACTTTTAATTCTACGAACCCACAAGACTACAATGTTAAGACCAGCATATACAAATCAGTTTAACATCATATTGGCCTCCTGTGTACCATTTTGTACTTGCTACTGAATAAATACTGAATCCATTTTAACAACACATATTTAAACTGGAATTGTTTTGAAAAACTAATATTTTATAAATAATTTGCGAATAGCTATGGAAATGAGTTGTAGTACGCAGGTGAATATAAATGCAAATTGGAAGGAGAGCTTTCACCGTACCACGGCCACAAGCCTGAATAATCATTTTCTATGAAATGTTATTTATCTTCATACCGTGGTGTTCACCATATTCATTAGTTTCAATAGCATAGTTCGTAGGTTATTTTGTATTGCTATGAAGGAGAAGGCACCATTTTAGCACTAGCACACACGTATGATCATCGCAAAGTATCTTGTGTGTTTTAAGTAAGTATTATAAGATTCAGAATTACTACTTATTCCCCGATTCAAAATATCTAGCTACGCCCGTATTATGCTTCCAGTTTTGCTTCCCACAGCGTTTTCCAAACCACAGTCAAACATTAGCTATGGATCTTCAGTAACCAAAGGCAATTTTCGCATACAAAGCAACATTTCAGTTACAAGATAATTACGGGGACTGCATCAAAGGAATAAAGTGTGCGTCACTGAACATGAAACTATATCCGCAGTAAAGAATAAAAAATACAACTCAAAATGGTTTCTGCCATTTATGATCCCCTCGGGATACTCATATATCCTGAGATGGAAAAGGCTGTCAGAAAGGAAATACGTCATGTTGTGAACGCAGTGTTCACCGCTGCAAAAGGAATGACTTAAGGGTAGACAATCAACTGTCTAGTATAATTGAACCGCTGTTCTGCATTATTATAATGTGTACTAAATATTTGTATATACTCTTATTAAATGACTTGCTGTAATCAGAGGTAAAGACAAAGCAGTTGATATTGTAAAATTCTAGGCTAAGAAATCGATTTTACACCATTACAGGTAAGAAACCATATTTGGATCAGATAATGTTTCTGAGAAGCTGTCAGAAGCAGCGAGACATGCAATTAAAATTTTGTTATTTTAAGGTTTTATACGAGTTCTGATATTTTGAACCGCTGAAGTCATTATTTATAATCTGTGGTTACATTTTCTGGAGTTTTCAACAGTATGTTCAGAAAGGCTATTGGTTTTAGCATCTCAAGTGCTGACAGCATTTTTAACAATGTTGGGACTTAGCAATCGCTTTTCGTGCTTATATTGTACTAGAAGCTTTTAGCAGTATTCCACTGATGATGAAGCGATGACGTGATTCTGGTTCACGTTGAGACGTTATTTGTAGCGGTCATTTCTCGATATTGTCCATCAGCGATGTGTTGTCGCAGCAAACATTTCTTCTTATTGTCGCTCCGGTTCGCATGAGATCTTATCTTGGTCGTGGTATCGGATAGTTTAAGTATGGGAACTTAATATGATGGAAATCAAAATGGGTTGAAAAATTCTCTTTAAGTTAAATCCGAAAGTCGTTTTCAATATTATTTGTTTTTTAAATTAATATTATTATGCAATTTAAAACAATCAATCTAGTTTACCCATGAAGCAGATGGAAGAGAAAGTGCATCAACGGACAACTGGTGATCAGGATATTGTTCCAGAAACTGAGATAGAAGAGGAAGTATATTTGCCACAACAAACATGCAACAGTTTAACTTCTTCACATCCAGAGAGGAAGCAACTCTAACCTGTTAATATCGCAAGTGACAACCAATCATCTGTGTCCAGCCCCAATCTTCCAGTTCCAAAAGTTGGCATTAAAAATCAGGAGATCTTCAATGGGAAGAGCCTTAACTTTCTTGGAGAGTCAGATGGACGTCCTCCGGCAGTAGAGGGAGCAGAACCCACTGAAGATGGCGAAAAGCGCTTTTGTAGGAAATGGTGAACATCGACCAGTCTAAGTGAGTAATCTTACAAATTAAGCATGCCAGCTACTCACATTTATATGAATAAATTTCTCCCGTTGATGAATAGGTAATTAATATAGTTCAGCTTCTCTGGTTTGCAAACAAACTTTTGCAAACATCTAGCACCTCCATACATGCCTACTCACGTTGAGATCACGATGCAAAAGAGGCTATTATTTCTTATCCAACTATTGATTTTGACCTCTCGTTTCTATAACTACCAAATAAACTTTTCACTGGTGCAGGTCAACAGATTACGTAATATAATTTTTGCATCTATCAATAATAAAACAGTTTATGTAACATCAAATAGAACTTTGCACACCATAAGCTGTGTTGTGGTGATATTCCCAGGCTAAGGTCGCATGGGAACACTACAAGTAAATTTATGAAATGCATCATCAGTTTCCACTGGAGCGGTATGTTAAGATCTAGTTGGAGAAAGTTTTGGAAAACATTATCTTGTATACATATTGCATCATCTCATGACTCACTGAATTTAAGCCTTTTCCATATCACCTCAAACCACATATTTAAACATTTTCAACGCTCGGGGCCTAAACCAAACGTCAGTTAAAACTGATGACTTGAGGATGAGGATGAGGATGAACTAGTGATACATTTTAATGCTGGCAATATATTGGCATTATGAGGCTATTTACTGAATATTAAATAGTACATTAATGGTTAACGGTGTAATGAAGTAATATCGCAAGGGGAGAAAACCTAAGCCGTAGCATTCGAGATGACATAAATTAAAAACTACAGTAAAGACAAATCTCTCTCTCTCCCTCTCTCTCTCTCTCTCCTCTTCTCAGTCGCAGGTGAATATTCATCTGGGTATTCAGAAGTTCCACTCGTAGGAAAAAATCACCAACTTAAAATACATCGTACAGTAAGGCGGCTACACGAATAAGGATCCGACACGAAACTACTCGTATGCATTTGTAGACAACGTAAACACGGTAAAAAGCTTCACCTTACCGATTGAACTATACTGTGCAACAAAGGCCACTTGTGTGAATCACCTTTAATTGTTTCAGAGAACAGCATTTTTTTAAGGAGTAGAAACCATTCCTCTAGCTTCATGAACCATAGAGTGACAGGAACCTTTGGAGAAAATATTTCCGGCTGATGCTTCTTTTGTTTTATGGTTGTTCGACTCTACTTTGTTTTCGAGTGCCTCTTTAGAAACTGCTGGAATAAGACTAAAATTAAAAGCGGCTTCAAAATTGAGTCGTGTTTCCTTTGTTTGTACCGTGCTCCGAATCAGGTTGCGTGTCAGTTATATTTATGAACCATTCTTGGGAAAGGTTTCCTAATCAGAAACGAAGAATATCAAGCAGCAACGGTTTATTTAAAGACGATAATAATCACCAGGATCAATAAGCCTCACAAAGCCCAAGTGCGGGAATTCTAATAACAGCTCTAATTAAATTAGCATAAGTTGCTTACTTTTAACAACACATGAATATCATTAACCTGTATTAAAATTCAACCTCAACAAACACCAGAAATATTGGCTCCTATTGACAACTACGAGGGCTGTTCAATAAAGAATGATCAAGATTTTTTTGACAACACACCTATACCCATCCGCATAACTTTGATGGCCCTTCTCAAAATAGTCTCCCGTGAATGCGATGTACTTGTACCAGCGTTTCTGCCAGTCTTCAAAGACATGCTGGAAACCAGTTTTTAAGAGATCCTTCAAAATCGCCTCCGCAGTCTTCACCACTGCTTCTGATGATGGATAATGCCTCCCACGAAGGCGTTTCTTCAACTTAGGGAATAGAAAAAAGTCACATGGGGCTAAATCCAGACTATAGAAAGGGTGAGGGATGCACTTCACTCGATGTTTGCAAGATATTCAGCAACAACATTGGCAATATGCGGCCGCGCATTATCGTGGTGCAGCATCCAGCCTGCTTTACGGAAATGTGGTCTTTTGTGCCTGATATAGACTTTCAATGTTTTCAGTACATGCCTGTAGTATTGTCCAGTTACTGATATGTGTGCAGGTACAACATGCTGATAAACATTCGATGAATATTAAAGAATGAGATGACCATAACTTTTCCAGCAAAAGCAATCACTTTTGCTTTCTTGGGGGGTTGGTGATGATGGAGATTTCCACACTGAGCTTTGCTGTTTGCTCTCAGAATCAAAATGACGTAGCTAAGTTTCATCAGCAGTGATTACGTTTGAAAGAAACTCCGCATCTTCTTCTAACATCAACTTTAACTGCATGTTACCGCCATTGCAGCGGTAGGCAAAACTGAACATGCCTGAACTTGCCGGGTTCTCACAGGCGGGAACCACGAGTAACAACAATGAAACTACTACGGCGTGTTTGTTTCACATTAAGCTAACAGAATATAATAAGATTTTAGTGCGAAAATTTATGACCGTAAAAAAATTATGATCATTCTTTATTTAACAGCCCTCGTACCAAGAATTTCTCTTCGTGATAGCTTCGCTAAGGTTTAAGGAAAATATATTGAACACATTACACCAACCATCGCTTTTGTTTTATGCTGTGATATTATACTGATTCTGAGTCGAAGGCAGGGCACAGTTATTCATGAATGTGTCAGCGTTCACCCTCCCTTTGTTCACTACACAAACAACCACCAAAACCAACGTCATATTGATTATATGTAGTTTAATTAAATAGCTCATAGTTCCAAATATGTCGCACATTATTGCTTCACATTCATTATTAATCAACTTGGGCTATGATATAATTTATAGTTGTACTGGCATATACCTGTGGCTTGGCCTAGATACGCATTTTATCGTTTTCAAAATAATTCCTACATGAAAATTAGTTTTGTTTAGGAAGCTCGAGGATGATAAGCTTCCAAAATTTTATTAATGCAGCATTGTATTTTGATTTGTATAATGTTGTGCATATCAAAATTAAAGTAGATGATATATAGATTTCAGCAACATTATTAAACTACGGAATTACATAAGTAATTTTACAAAGAAAACAAATGACCTCTTTACATATTTAAGTGCTAGCGTTTGAAACTATAACATGTAAGTTATAACCAACTAAGATTCCTGGACCTATCGGGTTCATGGATTATATTGGCTTTCGAATAAGAGAAGGCAATTTTTTCGAGTTTGAGTATTTATCTCTTTGGAATTTTTAATATTCCACAACAATTCATTGGTGGTCAAAGGTTTTGGATGAAGTGTTAATTTGCACAACTAAATCTTAATATATAAATTAATTCAATCACAACCAATAAATAGTAGAATCTGCTTAGTTAAGTGGAATTCACGTGCTGAACTTGGAAATAGGAAGCGGTTTAAAGATTGAAAGACCAAAAGGGAAAGGCAGAAAAGAGGACATCTAGTGTATATAGTAGTTTAAGAAATCCTCGAAGTGGTAACCTGCATTTTTACAAGAAACTGATATCGTCGCAGGAACGATTGTGGTACACTGTTTAAGATTTCTGCTGTATATCGAATATACCATAGGTGTCCGCCTCAGTAGCGTAGATGGTAGCGTGTCTGCCTCACGTTCAAGAAGTCCCTAGTTCGAATCTAGGTCAGGGTGAGTTACCTTAAGTTTTTTTCGGGGTTTTCCCTTATCCTTGAAGACGAATGTTGGGTAGCTCTAAGCTCCATGGACCCCGGATTCATTTGAGCATCATTTTCCCAATATCATTCATTGTCCGATATGACAGCGTTGGAGGACGTAAATTAGACACACACACACACACACACACACACACACACACACACACACACACACACACACACACACATATATATATATATATATATATATATATATATATATCATAGGCAACTAATCATTTAATGTATTAAATTATTATTCACCTTTTTAATAAAGCTACATCTCTCCCTTCAATTAAAACCTGTTCTGAGATGGCTTGGATTTTATATAGGTACAACAGACATTAGGCAGCCACAGGAAAACAGAACAGTGGGATTTGAGGACTCATGAATAGCATCTGTGACTTTGGCTCCTCAATCAAACACAAGTTGTGTTGAAATTGCTCTTTGTTGTCGACTTGATACTACATTTGACTGACATGAGCAGAACAAACAATGTTAGCACACAAAAAATAAATACATTATATTGTACAGTACATTGTTATCTCTCGAATAGCACAAGACATTGTCAAAACATTTTATTTTGCAGCTAAACTTCAATTTAAGATGGTCAGAAATTATAGACCAATCCACTATAAGGGAAAGAAACAAAAATAAAGAACTGAAAGAGGTTTACTACAGAGGACTTATTCCGAGCTTCTTTCGTAAAACTCTGAATATTTTAAAAGATTAGTTTTTTAAGGTATACATGCTTGCAGGCTAGTTCTAGCACTGATATAACTCACGTTAAGTATGAAATAAAGTAGGGCTTCTAGGACGGTAAAATACGTTATGCATAAATTTTGATACTGCAAGGTATTTGTACTGAGATAGGAGCTGCAGTGCTATGAGAGAAAATAATGCCATATATTTTGAAATTGTACCATACCTTAAGACTACTGATTTGTGAAAAGGAAAGCCTAAGATTTTGATGCTGTTCACGCTCTCTCTCTCTCTCTCTCTCTCTCTCTCTCTCTCTCTCTCTCTCTCTCTCTCTCTCTCTCTCTCTCTCTCTCTCTCTCTCTCTCTCTCTCTCACGCACACACACATACATGCACAAACGCTGGACACTTCAAAGCCGGTGAAATTTTACACCAAATTTTGGTTGGTAGCAGTATCTTCTCTACCAACTATACACGTAGAAAGAGAAGTTACAAAAAGTCGTGTGAAAATATAAGTACTGTCTACCCACCATAACAGGAAGAGAGGAAGGAAGGGGAGAGGGGTTTGAACTGTTTATCTGCTCCTTTGTTGTGTAATTTGACGTCCTCGAACGTTTAGTCCTGTCGGACGATGAATGGAATGGGTGAAATGATGCTGCAATGAGTCCGGCGTCCATGGAGTTTACAGTTACCCGACATTCGTCTTTCAGGATAAGGGAAAACACTGGAAAATCCTCATCCAGGTAACTCACTCTGACTCGGAACCTCTTGAACGTGAGGCAGACACGCTACCATCTACGCTACCGTGGTGGGCTTTATTTGCTGTGTTAGTGGATTACAGTAAATACAGTGATAGGTAGTATGTGTGGATGAGTTCTGTGACAACACTTGTGTATTTTAAATAAACGTAGCATCTTTGTCATTCTCGAAAGGCGAGCATGAACATCATGAGGATAGCAAAAGTGATTACGTTACACATTCCTTTAGCTTGCCTTCTTGTGTTGGGCGAGAGTAAATGCCAATTAAAATCTTAAATGTTATTATTGGAATATATTTCACTTGTTTCTTAATTCACAATGTTTTACTATAAATGTTCGAATGCGCTACGTTTACGTAGTAAATAAAGGTTCAAATAATGCCCAACTATCTGTTAATAATCTGCTGGCATTAATAATTTTAAAGCCGAGGATGAAGAAATATCTCTTGCGTGAACCCTTCGTTCTGCAGAGGTGTGTGTAGCTTCCCCTTCTCACCCTGGACTTTTCTATCTCCTCTTTGTTCATCCGTCCAAAAGGACAAAGGAAATTTGAGTAGCATCTGTATCGATCGGGTAAGTGCATTACAAGCCCAAGAGAATTAGGTGTTTGGTGCTACTACTGCGTGTAGTATAACTACAGGTGGTATACGGGGTCACGGCTTGCTGACAAGTGCGTGATCAATAACACGGGAGAGCGTGACGTAGAACGTAAGCTGCGTGCGTATTCCTATTGCTCGACCCGGAAGCCAAAGTATCTCCCGGTCAACCTCAGCACGTTTGTTTATCAGCGCATTATCTTAAATCAACTGTTCCCCATCAAACGATATTGTGTCCTTCTGTGACCGTTCTGAGCTATTATTACTCTTTATAATTGAAATACAATTTTTAAATCCATAATAAATTTCGCAAAAAGTAATAACATGTTTTAGACTTGAGGGGAAGTTAAACTGTAATATTGATATAAAATGTAGTTCATGGATTTTTATTCTTGATTAACATTTTGGTATTAATTTGGCGCAGCGTGATCTGTTTGTTTCATTAGAACTAATATGGTTTTAACAGTTTTATTGCACATCTTGTGCATCGGTTATTCAGATAAATACTTATATCTGGGCAATTAGGTATAGCGGAACGACATGGTTTGGTTTAAAACGTGGAAGAAATTCCAATGCACATATTCACAGTTTTTCAGCAATTTGGCTGCCGCTTCTAAAATCCTCCTTTTTATTTGTCATTCTTGCTATTTAACTTGCACTTTAACCTTTAAAAATCAACTTTTTAAAATATAATTCCCATTTTATCAGGAAAATTTAATTCTATAAATTCGATATATTATAAGTGTAATTATAATAATTTGTAATACACATTTTCTTATACTAGCCTAGGTATATTTTATCGATATTTGTTTGAATCATAACGAATGAATCAAATGAGTGAAATTATGCTCAAATGAGTGCAGGATCCATAGAGCTTAGAGTTGTCCGACATTCTCCTTTCAAGATAAGGGAAACCCCTGGGGGGGGGGGGGTTCGTCATAGTATGCGACGAAACACAAATAGAGCACTTGGGAGATGTGTCTGATATGAAGTGTTAGCCAATTAATTATTACATACGGAAATGTAAATTATTACCATATAGACCCGAGTCGTCCTTAGTTTATAAGATGATGTAAACAAAGCGAGAAAATGTATTACTTCATAGGCGACTGTGATTGCAGGGAATAGTGGCGCCGTTTTATCAACCACGTGTCGAACAACAAACAAAAAGTTTTGCTTTGCCATTTTCGTTGTTTGAGTAGCTTATGTGGTAACACTTTCACGTTAAGATTAAATGCATAGGTGTGTCTACTGTGTAATATATTTTTCCTTTTGTACGCTAAAAAATGACTGAATACTGACAATAGTTACTCAAATATTTGAGTTCATCGCATAACCTCACCTCATTTATAAATTAAAAATAAAGTAAAGGCTCTTTCTGCGGAATAACAGCACTGAATACATGAGTGTAGCCACTTCGGCAATGCCTTGAAAGTTCTACTGCTATGCAACTATATATATACAGGTTGTTCATTTTATCTGTGATTTTACTGCGCAAAATTTGATGTCATCAATAGCATAGCTGATGGAGCGAGTTTATATATGAATCCCCTAGCGGCTTGCGACCGTATTTGATGTGCTGACAGTAGCTTTGTGGCCTCCCTCTACCGGCAGGTAAATATACTATTTGAGAGATAGGTCCGCCCGCGAAACATACACCTGCGTAATTTCGCCTGGTGCATAGATACGATAACTGTTTTTTTTAAATAAACTATATACTGCAATGCAATGCACTGCAAAGCTAATTATGCAGCCATAAAAGTATACCATGAAGAGTATACGAAATAAGTCAATGGGCACTTATTTCACAATGAATATCTGTTTTTGTGTAATATTAGACATATATCTATATTATAAACCTGTCATATAAAGTAGAAATATTTCAATTTGATCTCTATTCTTTTCTATCACCCGCAGTTTTATCACTATGTAGCTTCCTTGCAAACCAGAAAATTAGCAGAACATGTTCCAGGAATGAAAAATAAATTGGCTTTACAATATGTACAAAGCTTATCCAATTCTAAACAAGAAAATATCTCGCACATAGTCCTATGTGTCCATTTTCTTATATTCCATTTTTCTCTTCCCCTTAAACAGTCTGTATTGCGAGAAGGTATGCTTATGACCTTTCTGTCGTAACATTATTTATTGCTTCTAGATGTGGACCAGTCACTTTATAGCGTCCAGTGTCTCTCTTTCTGCGAGTAACTGATGCTGTACCTTGAAAATGTTTGATGCAACTATTGCTTTTAAAAGTCATAAGGATACCAACATTAATAGATATTTTAATTAAGCGTGAGAATGACAAAAAGTTTATATCGTATTGTCGTGAACCCATTGTTTCGATAAGCACGGCTGACGCACACAAGGGGCCAGATAGTGCAGCATGGAGATAACGGACAGATAGTGTAGTGCGGAGATAAAATCTTGCCGAAACAGACAGAGACAGATAGCTGACTGAAGTTTTGATTTCTTGTTTGTTACAGAACATTCCTGAAATGTCTGGACGTATAAAAGGAAGCCGCGGTTAGTTGAATGGACAGTCGTAAAGTCGAGAGTTGAAATGGAACTTGAGAATCGTCCACGTACAGCTGTGTTTTGAAAGTGAACTCTTGTTTGTGGTCAACGACCTCGATTGTAATTGTGTATGTTCCGTGATTCTGCTACTGTAAGGGTTGACCAAAGTGTGTTTCTACGGAAATAAAGAACATTTTGAATTTCTGCAAATTGAACTTTTAATTTTAGGAACCCACAATGCCACAGTATATGATAAAGCGCAAGACGTTTATGATGCAAACAAAAGTATGTCAGTTTGACGGTACCTGGACACTACAGCATTACGCTCCGATGGTCTTGTCGAATGCTGGATAGCGTTGCATAAACTCCTCTAGGCAGCGGTTTAAATTATATTTATATGTCGCACCAATTTCAATGCCGGTACGAAAGTAGCATTCAACCATGAAAACGCGGTGATGTGTGGTCATATTCAGGTTAAACTGGTTGTATTAGTTACCAGCACAACCACACTTGGAGCGGTGTAATTTGCTTACTGTTCCGCAAAAATTACCGCTTCTTCTCGGTAGAGGGCACCATGATTTCAAGATAGACTCAGCAGTCAACTATGACGACATTCTTGTGCGGGAAATGACGAATAAGAATTAAAACAGTGTATATATAATACGTACCTAATTGGAATCTTCCACTTGCAAACTCTTCTTTGTTAAATAATTCCTTTCACCACAACAATATATCTTCACGCTCAACAATTATATTTTTTCTTTTTCTATTCACAAATTCAAAATCTATGTCGCGAAGAATGGTGTAGAAGCTCGTTTCTCAACGCTCGGCTAAATGGGATCATTGTTTACTGCTTGAAGTACTCCTGTAATTGCGGTGGCTCATTTTCTTAAAATAAGCTATGAACCTTGCGACGAATAACACTTAACAAATTCATCATATTCACTTTCCACAATTGGCTTCATTCCATTTCGGTGTTTTCCTGGAGTGGAAAGCCCGCCCGTTTTCACTACCTCACTTTGAGTGGCATTGTTATTTGGCACTGAAAGAGCGGTTAATTCTGCTGTCAAATTAACAACGTCCTCAATTGCTAAGTTTGGGTATTTTTAATACCACTTTCAAAACACGTTCAATATAATTTGCTTTTCGTCGCCTTTGTTTTACATATTGCCCGAAGCCGCCCTGTTTAAACTGATTGTATTCGCATTTTCCTTAAATCTTCGAAAGCGTAGCGTGCACACACTCTCACATTTACCAAATAAAATATTAATGAATGACTGTTTGACTGTTGTATTTGTAACAATATGGTGCTCTTTTTTTTAATTCACCTACTCCAACGTTAAGTCATGTCGGACGTTGATGAAATGGGTGAAATGATGCTCAGATGAGTCTAAGGTCCATGGAGCTCAGAGTTACCCGACTTTCGTCTTTCAGGATAAGGGAAAACCCCGTAAAAACCTTATCCTGGTAAATCACTCTGACTGAGATTCGAACTCGGGTCCTCTTGAACTGAGGCAGACATGCTACCATTTACGCTACCTAGGCGGGCAATGTGGTGCTGTTTATATATTTTGAATTAGATGTAAAGATCTTAAAATTGATATGCGAACTATATTTTTTATCCGTGGAGAGTTACAAGGCTAAATAGCTAATGCTGTCGCATACGTACACGTGCTTCTATTTATACTGTCATAGTAACTGAGGACAGCTCCGGTTTAGTATTATAGTCACGCTGCTCGAACGGTTACCAAGGATTTATCTTTGGTAATAGATACCTCTCAGATAACGCACTGATTATTCCACGTGGAGTGAACATCTATCTGTCGTTTGGATTCCTGCGGATTTCATTGGCTGAAATGATGCGTTCATTGGTGCTTAGCAAGGGCAGGGAAGCGCGTCAGTACCCCTCTCACTCTTTCAAGAATTATCAGGGCGTTAACTGAGAGGTTTCTATTAACAAAGATAAATCCATGGTAACCGTTCGTGCAGCGCGACTATACACAATAACATTTACGATGTTATTTTGTTTAATAGTTTCATTCTTTGCAGCATTTATATTGTCAAGTGGTATAAACAATGACGGTATTGTGAATACAGAGCACTTCAACTGCCGAGATACTTCAACTACTGGGAAGCCCGAGGAATACAACAGAAGTTAGCCGGTCTATCAACAACGCACTGACAAGTATGAACCAGCCCAAATCATGTTTCTAATACTAGAGAGACGTCTAAGTGAATGGACCACTTGACGTCCTAATAAACAAAGTAGGTGGACATGTAGTGCAGTAGAATTTAAACTGTTTTCAAGTGTTCCACATTACATAGCAAGGTAATACTTATCAATTCATACCAGATGAAATCAAGGTGGCAACGAACTCTACCCCAGACAATGATGCATGCGGCTGGAACGATTCATTTATACTTCTAGTCAAACTAGGACATCAGAATCCATCTTCCCCCTCATGGAGTAAATCGTGTGATTGGAGGTAGTTTCGCTTTACTACTGTGAGCACCTAAACTGCGGTTTCAATCTATTTTGAAACATTTACTATCAAGTGATATAACAATTAGGTAATGGATTTATCTCCTGAGTAACACAACTGGCCGTCTGTGGCACTACCAGAGAGCCGTGTACACTAAGCAGAGGAAGACTGGCGCGGTATATCGGCGAAAGATCATTGAAGTGACAAATTTTTGCGGTAGTAAAATTGAAGGAGGTTAGTTCATAGGAAATGGCAATGTGTGTTGAGTAAGCGGCTGCCTCATACAGTTAAAGCGGCTTTGTAAAGTCTACCAAAATGTATATATTTCCTCTATTTACAATGTAAAACAACGTAAAGAAGACAAAAGTGAGCGTTTCGGAAATTATCAACGCTAAGAAAAAATGTTATAATTTATACGTTTAAACAAGAACTACATCTTTCCGCTCGTAATATTTTGTTGATTTTTATTTCCAGTTAGATATTCTCCAAAGAATTAGAGGTTTTCTGTTGGCTTTCAAGTCTGTATTTATATATTTATTTTGTAATTCTGATTTCATCCATTCTTTCTTTAATTTCATTCATTCTTTCATTCTTTCATCATTCTTTCATTCTTTTTTCAAAGTTTTTCCCGTATTTGAACCTTACGAGTGTAATCTTATATTATAATGTGTCTGGAAATTGTATTTCTGATATTTGTAGTCCTCGTTTAAATGACCTGTTGAATAGTTAATTTCAATGCCATATAGTAATAAAAATATGCTAATGCCTAATAAAATCCAAACTTTTCTTATCTTATTTCTCAGAATTATTCGCATAGATCAACATAAATGTTGAAATTTGTCCCGTTGTATCTTTGCGTTCAATATGTTTAGTTTATTGTGGTTTTGTCTAAAACCACAGAATTCAAGATAACTTTAGTCTTAGTGTAAATGTAATATGCTTGGATTAATTTAATAAAACTGAAATGCATTTTTTGAGAAAATAAAATATAAATATAAGCTCTACGGCCAGCTTCCGATACATATACTGCGACCCAAAAAGCGAACAGCACAGTTGCTGTTGAGACTTCCGCCAGGACACTCCGATCGCACTGCCACTGAAGACGTCTGCCGCAGCCGCAGGCGAAATGTCTGGGAAGATGAAGGAGCCCATAGACCACGGCTCACAAGCCCGGTTAATACTTTATATAATACTGACACCGGCCGTGAAAGCTTGCGAATTTTAATAAAATATAAAGTTTTCCTGATCAGTATACATAGTTTGATTGTGGAGAGTTATTTTAAGCATTCCTTTTGTATCCTTAATTAATTTTATCCCGCTCCCCACCCAATCACAGCTAAAGGAAACTTTAAATCGTTAAACTTCGGTCATCGGTATTTATAAACAATTACTGTATTTTAGATACAGATTGGTGAAAAACAAACGTAGTGAGGGATGATGCCAATATTTCTCTGATTCCGGTGTACACAACCTATTTTGTTTTAACTCCAATGAATGTGGTTTGTTTGGTAAATACTAGAAACATACCTGCAATACACCTCTGACTAATGTCCTCATGTTAATTTCATGGGCATACTGTGTTCAATTTATTGCTTTGTTTACATTTTAACAACAGTGTTTACTCATACATATAGCGAGCTTTGCTCACCTATGACCTACTCATGCCCTGCATTGTATTGACCTCTATAAATCCTAATGTTTACAAGCACTAAAATGTAATATTTTTATTAGCAAAATCCCAAAGAGAAATTGGACTGGGAATGGATAGCAGAACTATATGGAGAGCTTCTGTTAAATCTTTAAACTTTAAATGCTGCTCCATCACTTTGGCAGAGAAAAGTAGTATTATATTAAAACAAAATGTTATACGAGTATTACATTTAGTTCCACCATTATATTCATTGAATAAAAATATCTTGATGTGCAAAGCTTGCACGATTTGCTGTATTCATCACACACATGCATGCGCACACGCACACGCACACCTGGCGAGTCAGCTGCCACTGTTTATTCTTATCTATGCAATCCGCAGTTTATAGTCTAATGTAAAATCATTGACCTCTTTGGCACAAAAGCCGTTATTGTAGCTCGTCCCTTCTATTTGGTAATATATGCACCTAGCTTTAATACTTATAGCCCTGGATGGCAACCAAGAAGCTGCGAAAAGCATTAATAAACGAAGGTTTTTTAGACATAGAATACTAGCAACGTAATAACGAATACTTTGCCAAAGGGCGACATAGAATACGTGACAGTTGGTCGAGATGGTTAGCTGCTAGGATATGGTGGTGTAAGGCCTAGGTTCGAAACGACGTCACTTTTTTAGTGGTTTTCCCTTTCTCCTAGTTTTTATTGTCTGTATTTTAGCCACTAATTTACTTATTTCGCTACTGGTTCTCACAAGAATGACATCACAATAATTAAGGATCTTATTTAGCTATGTGAGCCTTTATAATCTTTATGTACCATACCTGGTGTTGTAAACTATGTTAGGCAGTTACCCTTCATTTTTAGGAGCATGTCAACGATATTAAACCTAACAGTTTTTCTTTCTTGCAAAAATCTTATGTTTTACTTCTTCTACTGAAAAATGAGCTGTGAACGTGTTCAGTTCTCAGTTAAACAAAAAAGAAAATTGTTATTGTGGATATCATTAACGCAGTAAATGTTCAGAATGACTGTCCCCGATAATATTTGAAATGTTTTGGAGCGTTCATTCACGCCAAGCACTGCTAACGCCACTTTGCATTTGTGACATGTTTGAAACTTAGTTGAACGGGTCAAGCACAATACCGACCAATAAAATATTTACTGCGAACTATAAATTTATATCTACCTGCTAGCATAAAACATGTATTTTATAAACATATATAGTGTTATAAAATGTTATTTGTATCATAATATAAAATTATAGTCCACAAGAGGTAAAACAAAGGGTAATAAAATTTTTGAGCGGAACACAAAGGATGTGAACCCAAATGGCAGTGCAGAGGTTTCTATAGGAATAAGTCACGCAGACTTTAGTACCCACCTCGGATCTTTACAGGCTGCTTACAACTTCAGTATTTAGAGCTCGTTTTGGTAGTTTTAAAGCAAATAAAAAGCTGCATCTGCCATTACTATTACTTTATGAGCCAAAAACTGCCACAACTTGTGACAGAAGCGAAAACAAACTACCTAATTCTTAGCACTCTTTTACATGACTGTGCAATGAAGACAAGTATTGGCTGAAGATTTAAATCCAATTGGTCCCATTGTCTAGATCTGCCATTCCAATGTTTCTGTCAGCTGATGCATGTGATAGGTTGTTCCTTCAGGAGCATGTTTAAAGGTGTGTGTGGTTGTACGTTAATGAATAAGAGTTTGCTAACTTGTCTAAAATTGCTAATGCAAGTCTCTGAGTCTGGATATGACGTTTGTCATATACACTGAGTTGTCTGCCCCTCCTCTATAGACTGTTCTGCAAATCATTCATTATAAAACATTTAATAAAAGTATAAGTCACACATGTCGCTTAGTGCATTGCATAACTTGAAAAATAATTAGGGGCAGGTGATTCCCTGGTATCTTTCGCATATATTATATAATTTATGTAAAATCTGATTTCTTTAGTGGATAAATGTGTTCCCGATAAACGTATATCGCCAAGAAACGATTTAACTTGCAGCCTTACGCAACTACGTATGTATACACGCTTAACAGAGCTAAAAATACAGGATCTGACTGGTGGCCGGCCGGCAGCTGGGCGGCTAGTGATGTAGCAGAGGGCACGGTGCTGCCGCAGTAGGCCGTCAGGACATTGGTGAAAAATATGACACTATTTAATTATATATAACATATATAAGAAATTCTATGAACATATCTACTTCAAATCACTTTATATCGGTAATGAATTCATATGAAATAGATGGCACAGTCACAGAAGTTCAAAATGTCCTGCAGAATGATGTCCCTCAAACATGGAAAATTTAAGGACAAAATCAGGAGTAATTTAAAAAAAAAAGTTCCGTTTCATACAGAATTTGGAAAAAAGCATTGAAATTAACTCTTGTGAGGAGTGCAAAAATTAATAGTCGCAAATTTTAAAGCATGTCCATCACTTAAATAGGTGTAAAAGTGCAACATGAAGTATTTTAAAACGGCTAAAGCTATGAAAATCATTTGAACAATTATTTTTTTCATGTGTATAAAGAAAACAATTAGGCAAAATAACCACAGAAAAATCTAGATATAAGTTTAATTTGTTAGGTTAAGATCTAAAATGTGTTATACATTAATTCAAATCATTTGGAGTCAGTTTAAGAGAAAGTAAAAGACATTTTGCCTATAAAAGCTAGTTATGACTGGATAAAATGTTTGCAAATTGTTTATTTTATTCTATTTATTTATTTATTTATTGAGTTTTGCTGGCGTTTAAGGTTCATTAATTCTGTACCTCATATCGTACCATGAATAACATGATTAAATGGAACTCAAACGAGCCCAGGGTGCTTAAAGTTTCGAGTCTTTCGACATACTTTTATTCGGTCTAAGCTGAACTCCAGAAAATTCTTATCTTGATAATTTAAGATTCTAACTTACAATCCCTTTAATGTGTGGAAAATGCCGAGGTGGACTGAAATTCTTAGCCTGACATAGTTAAAGAGACTCAACTACGTCTCTTATTTTCAAACTTCTTCCTCGTTTAGCAAAGGTGCACTTACCGCACATGCAGCACAGTATACTGTCACCACATAAGAGCCATTTCGGTAATAATGTAAAAGTTCTCTACTGAGAGGGAAATAACTATAGGATTCGCCATTGTAAGGATTTATAGTGCAAAAGAACGAGAGCAATTACTACAAATGTAAATAAGTTTCCTTCTGCTCAATGGACCGCAGCTTCTCTGTGAACTGGTCCTCCTCCTAACGCTACCATTGTAACACAAAACACATCTGGGTAGTAAACACATTTCATATAAATTTACGAACCTTTTGTACATTGCATGCGGCATGTTTATTTAGTTACATTTTCGTTGTTACCTGAAATTAACATTTCTGCTCTCGCATGTTTGCTTTATTTTTCATTACGATGCGCTTCTCTCAAACCACTGCTGGTTCTCCTAAACAATATCTACGAATGTTGGGGTAGAAATATCTTATTTGTTACCTGCATAATATATACAAATAATGGAGTACCATTCTTAACCTGTAACTACCTTACTCTAATGTGCTCGAAACTATAGAAGTTAAAAAAGAAAATGTATAACATCATCTAGGAGTTGAATTATTTCATTTCAGTCAGGTATTATGGTGATATTCAAAGCTAAATCGTATTGTGGGTTCATACTTTAAGACATCAGACCTTTCATAGGACACAACCATCAATAAGATGCTCTTGGTACACTGTTACTTCCTTATCTTACTCGAGTTTTTTCTCCCAAATAAAATTGTGATTCCTCAATTCGCTAATAAAATATACATGAACGTAGCAATTGATGATGCAGCGGCCAACGTTGTGTAAGTATTTAATATCATTAATGTTTGCTTATATCCCTTTAAAATAACTCGTGTCAATCGCTGTCATTCTAGTAACCAATCTTCATCACTTGCTTTATGAAAATGGTTACTTGCTGCTTTTCTCACATGGATCGTAAGAGTTCTTTTGGATAATTAAATCGATTGGCCAAAATATTTTTAGTGGACGTTGCCCTGTATGAGAATTTGGAAGGAGTGATTCTCACATCATGATCATATCTGTAAATCTCCTTTTCAACGCAGGCTATTCACGAATTGGCTCACTAATTTTCTAGAACCCTAACATATACACAAATTTGAGATTAAAGATTAATAAAATTTAATTTCAGAGTGTGATTGTTTTCAAGTTATAGCCATGACAACTTAAATATTGAAGCGTCTATACTGTTTGGTGCTGATATTTTTCTAATGATATGCAAAGGAGCTGGTGCAGCTACCTATTTTTCGGGCTGCAATTAAGTGTTGACTACTTGGGGCTTGTAGTTGAAGGAAGGAATACCGGAAAGTTGACCTTTAGCTCAGTAACCGATCCAGCCCGCAGATGGTTGGAGGTATTAAGAAATAAAGTAAATAAAACACTTCAGCTTTTATCAGTAAAACACTGTATTTATTTCTTGAAATTTCAATGGCTACAGCTAAAAAATCATAGCGCTTTATACCGTGGATAGTATATAAGTTCATGGATATTGTTTATTAGTCATAAAAAGGTCGATTGTACTATTCATGCTACGAGGAATATGTACGTTTGAAGATGAAAGACACGCAATTTTTGCTTATATACATTTAGCTTTCTCCCTAATAAACCCATTTGGAACTCTTCTGGCTTGTAATGCCAAATGACCGTTTAGCCTCTGAATTCTTAAAAGATATACGCTACAATATGAGGTAGCAAATTGGTAGTTTATTCAAAGGTGTGTTTTAGTTACACTATAAACACACGCTGACGTGCCTCTGTGTTCTTTTTCTAAACTTGCTGTTTTTGGATGTAAAAGTTGGCACCAGAGATAAAGCTAAAGTTAGAAAATTCAGCGCATTATTATATGGAATCAGAAGCTAAATACATCTAGCCCTCTTCGCATAAAATGTGATCAATAAGCTAATTGTAATGCATATATTTGAAATTTCAAACCATTATTTATTGTGGAAAAATTAAGGGTCCTATGACACCAACAGTATGAAAAGTAGTAATTAGGAACATTCTACTTCACTTACCAATGTAGAAGATCCTTATATTTTAATAGGTCAAATTTTAGCTATTTTAAATTTTCTTTATTACATCTTAAATCTCTTGATTATCTAAAGTGGAGCTAATGGGATTCTACTGCTCAGAGTAGAAAGAAGAGGGGCAGCAGCGACTATTTGAAACAAAATGTGGAATATTTTCAGAGCTTGTAACAGCTACATAACGAGTTGGCATATCGATTCTGGAGCTTTTTAAGTAAAAACTTTGCATGTAAATTAAATGTTCTGGCAATCTTGATAGAGATTTATGTGCTTTGGTGTGCTTAGGTTTTTGTATGCTTATATACAGTTTATTCTATTTCGGCCAATAAAATGGGAGTGTTATGTCAACAACAAAGAACATTTTTGACAACTTCTGCTTTTTTGCGTTTAATCGAGGTGGCAAAGCCACAGAAGCTGCTCGTACATTTTGAGCGCGAAAATTTCACTTTAAAAATAGTCAGAACTTATGGGTCAATCTCATTTATTATGTGGTTAAATTGTAGCGCCGTAAACTGCACACTCTTTGCCACTGCTGACTCCCATTATGTTGCTGATAGTTTACAACTATCTTAATGAATGCTTTTGTACATTGCGTACAAATCCTGTACTAGATTTACGTGCGGAATATAATGCTACAGACTAAACTACAACTGAATGAATGACTATAAAAATAAAAAGGGTTTGCAGTATAAATGTCACGTCATTATTCCCCTCGGTGCACTATAAATACATCCATGATTTTCCTGTATCATTGTGGCAGTTAGCGTCCCTGAAACTCGAACATCACATTTTAAAGACAGTGGCTCCATAACGAGAGAGAAAAATACATCAAAAAGAATATAACAAGCGTCCATTCATTCAACTGACCTGGGGGGAGAGCGTAAACAAAATAAGCAAAAAGCTTTGTGCAGTGTGATGGGCTGCCTTTGGATGTACTTTGAGTCTATATTTGGGATAATGACAACTAAATGTTGTTGCTTTCAGAGAGGACTTGAATTGGGAAAACAAAATGTCCTGCTGAAGTGGGCCAGAATAACTCCAACTCTAATGAAACAACGCCATGCCTTTTAAAGACCATTTGACATATAAATAAAGACTACACAAAATACTCAAAAGTTTAATTAATTTAAACTGATATACTTGATTTAGGAAACCTCGCCTACAAGTTAAGGAAATATGAAATATTATAACGGATGGATAGTTGGGGTTTAAGGGCGCTCAACTACAAGGTCATCAGCGCCCTTTAAAGTCAATTGGGTTAAAAGAATCTAAAACGCTAAAAGAGATAGTTAAACAAAATCAAGATAAAAACCCATACAACCCTATCTCAAATACTAAAAGAAAGCTTAAAAACATAGAAGTTAAAAAGCTTAAAATGCCACATCATTGGGTCCTATATTCTAAAATCTAAATTTAAAATGAAATCTAAAACCTTGACCACCGCTTGCTCGTTCGCCGCCGGGGTCTCTGCCATGCTGGCCGGCAGCTGGAGAGACCTGTGGAGACGTGATAAACTAAATCTAAAAGTACATTACGGACCGTCAGAAATGAACCGCACAGCGGGCAAACTGGTCCTTTTACTGATACTATTCTCTAGCTATTATTGAACAAATGTTGCTATTTGAGTAACCTTTCTCAATCACGTTCAGTATGTGTAATCAAAATGTTTCTTTTTCCTGAGATTCATGGGCAATCCGTAACAGTTTTAGGCAGAAATAGCTATAATAAAATAACAGGAAAAACTGGATAGGGACGTGGAGAAAATTCATACATTAGCAAAGGGAATGACAAGTTCCCAGAAGAGACTATATTTATATTACTCAACTTAAAATTCTGATAAAAATGATGCATTCGCAGTAAATCTGGCATAATTGTTTTTTTTTAGAGTTTCGCAAGGTTTTGGAACATCATAGCAGCCTTCATTAGTGGACAAGACTCTCAAAATTTGCTTCTAGGACACGGTCAACCAAATCTACATTATATTATACCCGACCACAGTGCCGTTTCTGAGATTCGTCTGCAAAAGGTACAATATACGAGTATGTTTCCATTACCTTTGCTAAAATTACCTTTCTCACCGAGTTCGAAGCTGTCATGAAGAGATTACGCTTGTTACATCATGAAATAAAATCAGTTAATTCTTCCAGTCCAGTCATAACCCAATGAAGTAAATTTCCAGTCATCTAATAAATCAATATTTTAAACAAATAAATCAATTCATATAAAATATAGTTATATCACACAATGCTAGCAATGTTACAAACCATCATTTCTACGTAACTGAAATCTGCGCCATAACATTTCTAACAGGTTAACGACGAGATTAGCTTACTTACATCAGAGAGCACTCTAGTTGGATGGAACATTTCAAGGGGTCTGAAGAAGCTGTCGTGTGGGGAAAGTGCAAGCAAGCACGGGGAATATATTCAGAATGTGAGAAGTGTATTCTTCATATTCTATTTATTATCATCATCATTATCATCATCATCATCATCATCATCATCATCATCATCATCATCATCATCATCATCATCATCATCATCATCATCATCATCATCATCATCATCATCATCATCATTATTATTATTATTATTATTATTTCAATGATATTCCTTGTTCTGGTGAAAAGGTGGTAAATTGCTTCAATTTCATTGCTGCTTGCTTAATTAATATTCCACCAACAGTTGGACAATCAGATTTTGTTACGGAACATATTTATTAAACAGAGCACACACAAGTCTGTGAAAACTGTAAATAAAGAACGAGTTCATATACGTACCAAACGTGTGGGTAGGATGTTTTAAGTACGCAAGCACTAAGTCTTCATAAAATTATGTTATGCATTTACAAGTGAAGTTTTATTTTTCAAAAACAGCGAAATTATTCTTACTAAAATATTCCGACTATTCAGAATAAAATATCCAGTCAATCGTCAAGAGTACTCTTGACGTTATTGAACTTTACATAATTGGTAAACTATGAAGATGTACAAGATCCTATAAGATAAACACTGTTCGTATGTGTATAACCTATTGCAAAAGTGTATTTTCTTTATATTAACTCTATTCAAAATATCTCTTCTTATACGTTTAAGCTTTTACATGTTGAAATTTTCGTTCCATGTGGAATATTCTGTAAGGTATTTAACAGTATTTAGTTGCACTTTTTCATTTAATTGTTATATCATTCCGATATTCTGTATTTGTAATAATTTATTTCAATGCTTGATTCGATAACTACACAAAACACCTACCTATATATTTACTTCATTTTAATAAATATCATGGAAATAATTTAAATTGTTGTACTGAGATAGGTTATTAAAGTATTAATTTTAAAACGAGATAGATCATCACGCACTTAACACATAAGAAACTAAAGAACAATCACTACTTATCTTAAAGTGCAATGCTTAAAATAGAGAGAAATTCAAATGAATGCTGCGGAATATTTCATAAATAATTTTCCAAAAGCTTTTAGATGGTAAAAATCGTATTTATTGAGAAAATGTACATAAATTTGACCTGTTGTAAGCTTTTGAACACATCTGAAGCCTGTGTTCGTAACAACCGGATGTACATCTGAATCGTTCCAAAATTTAAAAGTATTTTGAGAAATAGTTAATTACTTTTAACCTTTTTGGATGGTGTTTCCCTTAGACACCATTAGCTTGTATTCAGCCTAAACATGTTTTACTGGTTTTTCTTCTCTTATTATAATATTGTACTACTGTCCGGCCGCTGTATCTCCGGCTCTGACATTTAGTGGCTGCAGGAGGTGGAGGGGGAAGGTTACTAGTACCAACATATAATAATGAGTAATTGAAAACATATCGTCAGAATTATCTTTATAATGAGAGTATAGGAATCTATTAGCTTCGAAACATTGTAATACAACTTGTAATTTCATTATCATGCAAGATATTCTTTACAACATCACTCTATTCAAATATTTCGTTCACACCTTTCACGCACACCAACTGCTTCTGTTGGTGATACTGGGAGTCTGTACATCCGGTGTCGTGGTCAGGAATCTAAAACTGTCTGCTAGCGCCAATCAGCGTTGTCGCTGGTAGGCGTGGCTCCCGAACCCAACACCGTGTTGCCAGCTTAAATTTGTTTGAGCCACGTGGCCTAATAGCGGCTTGCGCTGATGAACTTTCTTTGGTATAATTTTCGTGCGTGAACTCCGATGTTTAGTGTTCGTAAGTCCTATTATTATCGCTATTATACTAATATGGCTACTGGTTCGTGAAATATGCAAATACATGAAATATTTAAAATACGCATTGTTCCTCTGCTTGAAATTCCCGCTCAAGAACTGGCAACAGCCTGCTTCCCCCTCTCGAGAAATGTCAGAGCCGCAGATAGAACGGCCGAGGTATAGCCTTTGTCAGATACACACACAAAATTCTGTGAATATTGAATTGTAAACATTATATTATTTATACCATTGCATTGTAGTGTTTTAATACAAAAAAGGCAAAATCCAAGCAGTTGCAGTCAAATGACACCCGTCAACATCCACGCGTGCCATCACACCGATTATTTTACGTGAGCCCTCCCCGTCCTTTACCACATGCATTGACTACAGTTGCCGAAATTCGAACTCACGACGTTTGACTTAGAATGGATGCTGTTCCATTATATATCGCTTTTACGACCATGGCTATTCGAAGTGGTTGCGGTGAAGCACCGCAGAAGGCGGTATGAAAGCCGGTTTAGAAAGTACAGCAAGAGTGGCACAAGCGGCTACAGAATTCATCCATTAAATACATAAAGCAACAAAAGAGACTTTATTTGAATTAAAGTTGCCGGTGTGAAGTGGAAAAAAAAAAAATCAACATATTTGCCTTATAGTCTTAATATAATGTCAGAATTATGGATAAAATTTTCAGTGTCGTACTTTCGGCTTTCCCCCTCCCTTTCTGTCCAACACCTGCACATGTCTTGTTTTTGCCGAAATTGTTAATAAGTACTGTCTGCTGCTATGTCAGAGAATTCCAAATATGACATCAGACAATATTAATAACCAATGAGCAATAGTATTGTGACTTTGTGGGTTCGTTAGATTAAAAGTCCAATTGCACAAACACAAAATGTTCTTTATTTCCACCGAATTACAGTTGGAACACTTGCCGATTACATAGGATTACGTAGTGCACACAATTACAATCCACCAGTTCGTCTGTCACAGGTCCGCTCTACCCTCACAATTACGTACAACTCCTCTGATACACGTACGCAGTCTTCCAGTCCGTTCCCTAGCACTGCGCTCGTCACGGCTGCTCGCCAAGAACTGAACTGACCCCTACACTGCATGCCTTAAATACGCAGATCACTGTGTCTGGAAGTTTCGCGTCTCAGAACATCGTCCCGATTGTTCGAGACGTCAGGGGAAGGGGAAAGAGACGAACAGTGCCTAGAGACACTTTCCTAACGATCCCCTATGTTAGCGCTACAAGATAAATGGGTGGGCGTGGGCTGAATGCCTCCTGTCCCCTACCCAGCTCCAGTTGGTCGTGCCTTCCGATAATTGGGTGACAGTATCTTACTTTATCATTCGTATTATGAAAAATGTTGACAATATCCAAGTTTGGATGACTAGCTGAGTTAATAAACGCTCTAATTACCAGTGAAAGAACTTCGTAATGATAAAAGGGCATATCTTTTGAAGTTTTGAAGCTGTATTGATTACTGAACGTAAACTTATATTTGAAAATGTGTAACTAACCTACAACCATCTTAGGAAAAGTTTCCTAAATTAAATTAATAAATAAGCCCTAAAATATCTTATATAAGCCAATAAAATAGTTTTAATTTGTTACGAAGACGTGCATTCCTAAATCATACTCAAACATCTGACTCAATATGGGTGTATATTATTTAAAACGGAAATTAATGTAATCATAAGCGTTTATTACTACTCTGTGTTTTTAGTTTAACACTGAAATGTAGATCATAATTGAGCAACGCTGTTTTAGACATACACTATTCAAATTTTGTTCCTCGCAACATGGCTACCGACTCATTAAATACCTAAAAGCAAACACCACTCAGTAAATTGAAGATCAATAGTCTAATATCCGGCCGTCCTTTATTAGCACTATTATTAATATTACAGATGGGTGTGACCATAATGAATGAGAAAGTATCTGTGCACAGTGAGTAGTGTAATTTGCTGTTTTCCCGCAAGCGAGAGTTGTCCTTTATTCTGGTCCAGATGACTGTAAATAAACTTATAATGGAGTATTGCTTCTAGTGTAGTTTTGGTAATTGGAAAATTCAAGATTCAGAAGGCCCTGAAAACAAATTTGCTCCATGTTTTAATATGCTATTCCACCTGGAATGGCTTTGTTGTGATGCACCTATAAATAACACCATATTAGAGCCACATTATTCTGCTTATTCATATTCAGGGACAGAAAAAATGGTCCTTAGGAACGTGGCATTTTAAATTCACAATAGAATGTGAAGCTCCGCCCTCTCCAAGTATCATCTTTTATCTCTATCTTTGTATAAAATTACCAGTTGACTGACATGTTGTTTACATAATGGGCATGATACCAACAAAAAATTGCTGGAGTATAACATTGAATGAGCTATGTTCCTCATATTCAGTAGGGTTAAATTAACAATGATTACAATACTGTATGTTATAAATATTGTCTTCTAAGCCGTGATATAACAGAAATCAAACCTCTCAGATGCCACAAATGTATCCAAACCGCTTGAACTTAACTGCTAAATCTCAAAATGTATTGACATCGGGTGTGAAAGGCTTCGTATTTAAATGATAATATAAATAATACTTAAGATAATCTCATTTTAAGAGTTATTTTAACTGCTAAAACCATTTTAGTACCACCTGCAATAACATTAACGCAACTCTGTGAAAGAGAATTCATTGAGAGAGGTTACTTCTGCACTCTCGTTTCTTTCTCGCCGAGTGTAACACCACTCGGTCCTGCGCCGCGGCGTGGCGGGCTAAGGCAGCATGCCTGGGTCCCTGACCACGGAAAGCGGCCCGGGTTCGATCCCACCTATGTGGGGTGGATTTTAGGTCCTGGGTATAGGACCAGTGCCCACTCAGCATCGTGAGGAAAGTGAGGAGCTTACGCTAGGTAAGCGGCCGTGGTCACGAAAACCAACATTCCGGCTGAGGGATACCGAGATGCTGACCACATCTACTCCCCGTATCGGTTGGATGATCGTTCACCTCTGCCGTGCGTAAGTGGGCGTGAGGCCGGCAGTCGGGTTGGTAGGCCTTGGCCCTCTAAGGGCTGTCACGCCATTGGTTCTTATTATAACACCACTCGTGGTTCAACTTTGTTTCTGGAAAAACGTTATTAGTTAGCAGTGAATAGAATATAGTTTTGGGTCAGCATAGAAAGCTTAGAGGAAAAAAAATCAATACTGCAATCCATGAAAAGGACCACTTTCTGCTCCCAAATGTACTACTGTCTTTACAGTTTTAATAATTCTTAGCTAAAATCAAAGAACAGCAGCAATTAATTTTGAACAGAAAGGTAAAAACGTTTTGCCACATTACTTATTAGAAATACTTAGGCCTACAGTAAGTAGAACCTTGAAACAATGACAATAATCGTTTGACTTTTCGAAGTATGTTGTTTACCAGCATGACTGTATTTTAATGTACGTTACGGAAAATAACGTTTGTTTTTTATTTAATCTAAACGATTTTTATATCAGTGTTTTCATACATCAATTCGCACAAGCTTATTACATTGCAGGTCTATGTTTCCACCGAAACTAAGAAATAGTCCAACTTGCTCCTTGTTTCTTATGAGTGGCAAAATTGTTGCAGCATTTGGTTTTCACCACGTCATTTGACTTCAAGTATGTGTACAGTAACCCCCCTCTAAAGGTGCGGTATTCTAAAGACATTACAACTAAAAATTTCTTGGATATTATAGTGATATAAACAGAAATAATCGACAATCAGCATGTTAGAATTACCAATATATTGTTCCAGAACCATCAAAATCATAAATTATTGCTTTAAATGTTAATTTCTGAACACAGATTATAGCTAGGCTCGGAAACTGGGACGTTTTGTGGCAGTGACTGGTATTAAATGACAGAGGTGATAATTGCTAAAGATAAATTATAATTTAACTCGGAAGTTGGAGCCTTGTGTGCCCAAGCGATCGATACCAAATATCTGCAAATACTTTATTCCAACGCAGAGATAATGTCGCTGAGTATATGTTGCTTCAGCTTAGTTATCAATAACCCCAGTCGACGGTACGGCACATCGAGTCCCAACTCTCAAGCCTTATTTATAATACATTGAAATATTGAATGTGTAACACTTTGAATGTACGCAGGACAATGCATTGTAGAGCTGTTGAGAGTGGCTTACCGAATAGCTGAGAATCAAATAGGAAGGTACTCGCTTAGGAGTAGTTCCGCATAGTTGGTCATAAGAGGATCGACCTATAAAACCACATAAGCGGCATTCAATTTCTGAGATCTTGTTCAATTTCCCAACATTGCAAGTATGCTTGGCTAGTGTTAAACTATCGAAGATGTTTTACATAAATTTTGTTTACATTTTCCATTTTAGGCCTTTGTCGGTTTTTAAATCTTTACTATATGAAGTTACCTATCAAGAAAATGGTTACATAAGCATATTATTTAAAAGGATTTATATATTCAGTTTAATGATCTGTTAGTCACGCTGTTTAACCATAAAGTATTAAATAATATTGATGAACTATGTTTTGCAATGTGAAGGTTTCTTTCAATAGGCATAATAATCTAAAATATCTTTAACATGATCAGAAAAATATAAAATGTGCTGTTCTAATAACACAAAATGGACGCAAATGACTTCATATTTTTTTTTATTATTTAGATTCTGAGGCTTTAGCATATATTTTTATTATAACCTCGTTATCAAATGCTCGAGCCGGATTCTACAATTCATCTACCGTTGGTGAGAGCCACAGAAAGATAACATCTAAGCCTAGGGTTTTATTCGCTCCCATATTTCGTCGCAGGTGATTTAAACCAGTTTACCGCCTGGGTGCAAACTTCGTCTTGCACATTGTGTATTGCGGGCTGCATGCCAAAATGCTGCGGGCGTACTGTAGCAACTGGCAGACGTATACATGACAAAGGTTCAAAATGTGAGAGTATAGAACGTTCCAGAAATAGGTTATGAAAATTGAAGCCATGCAAGTTTTCATAACCCGACTATTTATTATACTTGAAATAAACACATAAATGCATTTCACACAACCACAGAAACAGTTTTAAAGACATTCTAGTATAACAGTCGAAATTTTGAGGTTAGGTAATACCTCATGTGATTATTCATATCTTTAAATGCAAATAATGAATTACGAGTGCGTAGTGCTGATTTCCTCTTTAAAAAGTTAATTTATCTCCTACAAGTTCGGAAACAACTACCAATATGATATTTTCATACTGATAAGATTGACTTTCCTGCAAAAATCTACTGCTGACAGCTAAAGCCAGAACATCATGATTCCTTGAAACTTACTTTACAAAAGTTGGTATAAAGGACCACTGATACATCTATATGCACATGGAAAATCATCCATATCAAGACATAAACAGCAATATAACTCGATCATTATAATCTTTTTTCTCATACAGATAAGGAGGTGCATTTGAAGTGAACCGAGCTTTATATTATTCCTTAAAGTTTTAAATGTATGTTAAAAGATATTGAAATGAAAACTTTTAATGTACCAGGATGACGATTACCTGCCTATCACATGAGCGCTAGCTCTTTAGTGATTGTTATTTATTAAATTCCATGAACTCAAGGAACATGTATGCCTTAGTAAGGTTGCGCCATGGCTGAGCGGTTATGACTCTCACCAAGATGATTCCTGGAAAAGACATGCGAGATTTATGGTGGACCAGATAGAGCCGGGCGAGCTATCTTCGGTTTCGCTTGGCATCATTCCACCATTGCTCTCTTATTACATTTCTCATGATCCAACCTGTGGCGCAGGTGATAGCATGTCTACTTTACGTTCAAGAGATTCCGGGTTATAATCTCGATCAGGGTGATTTATCTGAATAAGACATTTTCTGGGGTTTTCCCGTATCCAGAAATATAGATGTCGGGTAACTAAGCTCTATGGTTGTTTGACTTGTGACTTGTGACGTATGTCGCATATGACTTAAAATTTGAAGATGTTAATCTAAGAAAGGTTGGCATTTTAGGTGCAAGTTGCGACTGGAAAAAGTCATGGAGAAGGTTCCATCTTGGGTTTAAGACTAGTATGTGTAATGACACTTAATTCCCGTAATGTAGAGCTTAATGGGAGGGCAATGCATGTTCTATGAGGTTTGCATCTCCAAATTGTGTACTGCGTGAGGTCGCTTTCATATCAATCATAATCGTCTGGTGCTTTGGGAAAGCGGGTGTCACATGTAGCAGTTGCATTTTGTCACCTGCTTCTTTTAAGAAGAAATTAGTTAGACGGACATCTGCGCTGCTGTTAAAATTCAAACCACGAGGTCCATTGAATCTCAAATTTTCTGTATAACTGCAGGAATCAAGAATGATATAATCATAAATAATAATTCGTATGCAGGACTTACTAAATGTTTCTCTGACTCTGGGCTAGGATTTGGTGCAACTTTTGGGAGCTTTCAAACCGTGTACATACCTGCTTTTACCTGCCTGTGTCTAAATGTGTGTATAGTAGGATATCTTAGGTTTAGTATCTTCAAAAGACGCGAAAAACTATTTGAAAAAATAAAGTTCAACTCCAAATTAACCTTTACATGGAAAGGTTTCCGCCATTGTTTCCTATTCCAACAATGGCCCTTACGATCAATATTGCCGGATTTTCCCGCCTCGGTAGCGTAGATGGTAGCGCGTCTGCCTCACGTTCAACGGGTCCCGAGTTCAAACCTCGGTCAGGGTGAGTTACCTGTATAAGGTTTATCCTGGTTTTTCACTTATCTTGAAAGACAAATGTCGGGTAACTAAGCTCTATGGACCCTGGGCTCATTTGAGCGTCATTTCTCCCATTCCATTCATAGTCCAATATGATTTAACGTTGGAGGACCTAAATTACAAAAAAAAAAAAATGTCGGATTTCACTTGGTTTTCTCTGCAGCCAATCTGCGAGTAGTCTGCCAACAACTTCTTCTGTCTGCAGCCTATAGGCTCAAATCGTATTAGTCATCAGTCCTTAAAACTTTTTATTATAGACTTGGAATATAGTTCCATTAATCAATTTCTACCGTTTTAGATTTTCATTACCGTATGGCTTTTATTTATTAATACTCATTTAATTCTTGGTTTTTGGTAATTATTGCATAAAAACTGATGGATAAAAATAAAATTTTATAAGTAATAGTCATTATTACCAATTACACCAAAATTTCATTTTTAAATAGTGAATTAAATTATAACTAGTCTATAGTTATAAAATAGCTAACAGATATAAAGAGAACATTTTAGTCTCCAAAGTAGGGTACAATAACATTTTACAATACAAATAATATATTTTACATTAACGATTTCGGCTACATTGGTATAGAGATACTACTACATTTTCCAAACTGATTTACTTTTAAAACTTTTTTTTTATTTTAAAGAAGTTATATTGTGAAAGTGACGGTTTCTCATTGTCCATATTACATATGTTGTTTGATAAGTCTGGTAAATGTCCATGAAGAGATGGTCATTTTCGGCTGCAATATTGTGTGTGGTAAGCTTGATTATTCAAAAGGTTGTACAGAAAATTTGAACGTGTTACAATATACAGTTTATTTTTGACTGCCATCTGAACTGATCAGTGTGATAGCTGCGATTGAAAATGGAAAAAAAAGTTTCGTGCTGTTGTTTAACATTTTCATTTGAAGGACTGGCCTGAAACATGAGTTAAAACTGAATTGGTTGAAGTTCACGCTGACTCTGTGCCAACATTGAAGACCATTTACTTTGATCAATAAATTGAAACGTGATCGTAGAAGCATCGGAGATGAATCACATTCTGGTCGCCCAATTGAGCGCAGCATACAGAACACCATTGAAAAGATCTACGATTTCGTTATGCAAGACAGCTGAATAAAAATTTGTGAGACTGCTGAGGCTGTAGGCATCTCAAAGAGTACAAAATACCCTGCATGAAAATTGGCAATGAGAAAGCTGTGTGCAAGAGGGTGCCGCGATGCGACCAAAAGCGCATCCAGAAGAACACTTCTAGCTGGTGTTTGGTGATGTTTAATCACAATCCGAAAGACTTTTTGTACCGATTTTGACCGTGGATAAAACTTGGATCAATAATTACATACCAGAGTCAAAAAAGCAATCCAAAAAATTGAGAAAGGCTGGTGAAAGGCAAGGACCATTTTGCCAACTGTTAAGGTGATGGAAAGCGATTTTGGTATTCAAGGAATAATCTTCGTAGACCACTTAGAGAAAGGTAGAACCATAGCTGGAGTCTATTACGCTTCATTATTTGATAGTTTGCAATATGAGTTAACTGAAAAGAGACCGAGATCGGAACGCAAAAGCTGCTCTTTCTCCAGAACAGTGCCAATTGCACACATCAGCAATCGCAATGGTGAAAGTGCTTTAAGTTGGTTTTGATTTTATTCTCATATCTCTTATTTACTAGAATTAGTACCAAGTGAGTTCTTCCTGTCCTTGATGGTAAGAAATTTTCATCGAATGAAGTGATAGTCACCTTCAAGGAGTATTTTGCAGACCTTGAGGGAACCTATTTTTCCGACGGGATGAGAAAGTTGGAACATCGCTGGACCAAGTATATAGGCATCAAAAGAGATGTCAGAAATAAGGTGACATAAAAATATTCTTGATGTTTTACCAGACTTATCAAACGACCCTCATACACCACATAATTACGACATAAGATTTCATAACCCTACTACGGCGAAAACATTTATTACTCAATGGTTACATCAGTTTCGTGTATCTCTGTAATTTTATGTTAATTGTAGATGACATTTCCTTTCTGCGTTTAAGAGACTCAAAACGTTTTACATGCTTAATTGTGAAAGTGATATCTGCAAATAAACAGTGCCACTCAAAAACCTGAACCAGTGACGGAGCACGCCGTACTTGTTAGGCAACTTCTTTGACATACACCGTATTGCGGGACGGCATCCAATATGCTGCAGGTGTAACAGTGACTGTGGCTTATCCCCGTAATATGGGGAGATTGCTGAACTAAATACATAAGGGAGTTTACAAATTTTCCTATTTTATTGTTACAAAGTTTGAGACATATTTAAATTTTGAAGTGTTCTCATGCTTAATGCTACGTGGTCAAAGTACCAAGTACTGAATTTTAAGCGGATACATCAGTAATGTTTACCCTTTCCTTCTATTTTGTTTTAAAGTTACCAGTTTAAAAAATTTAAGATTTTATTGTGACAATGTTTCACAAAATAAAACATAACCATTCTTTTATATCATATCATATCTTCCTGATAGAGCATAAACTATCTTGAGTTTGTTGACCTTATGTGATTAAGTTTCAACACCGTATCACAGGTGAAATCTGTATTATGCCACTTAAATTAACAATACTGTAACTTTGTGGGTTCGTGGAATAAAAAGTCCAATTACACCACTCAACAATGTTCTTTATTTCCACCGACTTACAGTTAAACACTTGCCAATTACACAGAATTACGTGCTGCAACAATTACAATTCACCAGTTCGTCCGTTACAATTTCCTTGTACTCGCGGTTACGTAAGCTCCGGTACACCTTCACAGTTACGTACAGTCTTCCGTTGCACAATCCTTTCGTTCAGTAACACGTCACTGACTAACTCTTACACCAAGAACTGCGACTGTCTCCTCACTCACTGACAAAACCAACTCACTGACTGACTAAACCAAAACCAACTCCACTCCGTCTGTCTGTAACCTTCTTTATATAGGAATATCGCCGGTTTCTAGTGACCAGGAGAATGTTCCAGATTACGTAATTTCTGGAACCAGGTGGACAGAAACAGACGGCACACTGATGTTTTTCCTCCCAACCACTGCCTGTCACCACTACAAGACAAACGAGGGGGAGGTGTGGCTAACGCGGTCCTCCCCCTGCCTTCCGTTCCCAGCTGGTTCACAGGGTGTTCCAGCGCTCCCGTTACACTGCTCCCTCCTCAAAGCTGTTCGCCTCGAACAGCCCCATCGTAGCGTGCGAGGCGGTCCAGGTGTACCACCAGCATCTGCCCGGAGTCTGAGCCAGAAGTAGCGCTGCCGTAGTTTGTGAATCATTCGGTTCGCTCCCAGGTGTCCTCCTGAAGTACCGGCGTGCACTTCCTCCAAGACTTCCGGGACCTTGCTCCGGGGAAGTATCAACTGTTCTCTCTGCGCCTTCCCATCGGGTGACTCCCATACCCGGAACAGCACGCCCTCTCTGGTCTTCAACGAGTCCCATTGAGCCCAGTGCGACTTGTAGGTGGCGCTCCTCGGTGCGATGTCCTCCCAGGTTGGTCTCGTCCCTGCGTCCACTTCCCTCAAGAGTGGCCCCAAGTCTGCGTCCGCCAGCTGCTCCCTCCTCAGGCCTGCGCTATCCCAGCCTTCAGCAGGCACTGCCACAACTACTCGGACTGCTGCGGCACGCTCCTCCTCTTCCACTCTTGTGCGCTCGTGGCCGTCCTGGATCTGCGATAGGACACCTCCAATGCAATGGTCGCTGGCGTCGGTGTCCACAATGAAGGCGCCACCCGGTTGTGGGAAACCCAAAATTGGAGCACTGCACAGGGTCCCCTTCGGGTGCTGGAAAGCGTCTTCGGCGTCCTCCGTCCACACATAAGGCCGGTTTTCCTCCGTCAGGCGGGTGAGGGGTTTTGCGATGTTGTCGGCCTTTTCCTCTAAATCATTAAGGCGGTCGTCTACTTGACCCTTCCGTTTGCCCAGTTTCGCGACGTCATCCCTCACGCCGGCCAAACGTTCCTCAAACTTTGCGGCGAGAGCCTCGTTCGCCGCCCTCATCTCCGTTGTCAGTTCGGCCATCTTTGAGGTCATTGTCGTGGCCAAGTTGTTGTTAGCCGTTTCCGTCTTCGCTGTTAATTCGGCCTTCATTTCTTCCATCTTCCCGGTGATGTTGTCCTTAGCCGTCCTGATTAGTTTCAGTTCCGCGGCCAGGTTATTTCTAGTCTCCAGCATCTCTGTTAATTCGGCCCGCATTTCTTCCATCTTCCTGGTGATGTTGTCTTTAGCCGTCTTCATTTCTTCCAGTACCGCTAAAATCTTTTCTAATGCTGCCTCCATCGTTGTAATGTTCGGTGATGTTGTTTTCCCGCTTCCTGACACCAGTGTGACTTTGTGGGTTCGTGGAATAAAAAGTCCAATTACACCACTCAACAATGTTCTTTATTTCCACCGACTTACAGTTAAACACTTGCCAATTACACAGAATTACGTGCTGCAACAATTACAATTCACCAGTTCGTCCGTTACAATTTCCTTGTACTCGCGGTTACGTAAGCTCCGGTACACCTTCACAGTTACGTACAGCCTTCCGTTGCACAATCCTTTCGTTCATTAACACGTCACTGACTAACTCTTACACCAAGAACTGCGACTGTCTCCTCACTCACTGACAAAACCAACTCACTGACTGACTAAACCAAAACCAACTCCACTCCGTCTGTCTGTAACCTTCTTTATATAGGAATATCGCCGGTTTCTAGTGACCAGGAGAATGTTCCAGATTACGTAATTTCTGGAACCAGGTGGACAGAAACAGACGGCACACTGATGTTTTTCCTCCCAACCACTGCCTGTCACCACTACAAGACAAACGAGGGGGAGGTGTGGCTAACGCGGTCCTCCCCCTGCCTTCCGTTCCCAGCTGGTTCACAGGGTGTTCCAGCGCTCCCGTTACAATACGAATAAATTAAAAAATATACAAGTAAAATCAATTTCAGGCTTGCTTTATGTTTAACAATATAAAAATTGGCCTATGTATTGTTACTGTAAAATTCCGGAATACGGAAAAACCTCCAACAAAAAATTTAAAATAAAGGCTTAAAAATGAAAAAGTTATAGAACAACTATTTTAAAGCAAAATGATTGCTCGGTGGGGAATTTTCGACCGAATTTACAAAATAATTACCTTTTTAAAATTTTTATGAGAACAATCCTTTGACATTGTGGGCCAAATTGCCACTCTTACACGCTGACCAGTAAAACCTCAAACATATTGTTTAGCTAGAGGTTTATAGATATGATACGTATTACTGTTTTTGAACGCTTCATGATGAAACTTTTATAGAGATAATGAATATTTTATGTAACTCTTTTAGAATATTTAGTTTTTTATTTTAAAAATCGTTTTTAATATCTAATGGCTTTAGATTTAAAATGTTAATACTTTAAACAAAACTGATTCAGTTCACTTAAATGTGCTATTTACTTCATTGTTTTACGAGAAATATATTAGTGCAACACTAAATATAAGATTTTATTTTAAAGTACTATACCTATTCGTTTAAACATTCTAAGTTTTCATCATGTGTGTATTTTCACATGTCTTCATTTTGAAAGTGTTTCTTGAAACATCAAGTGTTTTGAAGTATGAAAATTAATATTTCATATTATTATTTTCAACAATTCTTGGAGCTACAGTGAATGACATTTGAAAATGCTACTAATTTCAGATACCTTAAACAGAATGGCTGCTTGAAAATTCTTAAAGCTACCATTTTGTTTCGAGTATTTTGTAGTCAGAAACAAGGCATGGTGGATATTCACCAATAAATATATATTTAAACCTATATGGATAGTAATTTTATATAATGATTAAGATTAATTTATAATTAATTTAATTTATAAATTCATAAATATTTAAAGTGCACTTACACCTTATCATTAATATCTTTTTACGCAATATACTTCTTCCAAAAATTTAGTTATAAATGTATATTGATGGTTTCATCTGTTTGTTCTTTCTTAGTTGACTGCTGCTGCATTTTCATTATATTGTGCAAAATGTAGCGCGCTATAAAATACTATATCAAAGCATATTTTAAATAATGATTCACTTAATGTCATCTCAATATCTTCTCAGAAATATTTGCAGCAATGGCATGTGGTATGTCACAGGAAAAGCAGTGATGAGCGAAAATGTCAAGGGTGATGGGGTGGGAAAGAGGTTAACAAAGGACCAAGAGCAAAGTTAGCTGAGTAAAGTTAAGTGTAACATTTAAACGCCTCTTGCAAATTGACACAAGAAGTAGTTTCATCTATAAACTTAGAACATTAAGCTTCAAATGGAGAACTTAGACCATTATGATCTTAGATATGAGTGTACTATGTGGAGCTATTGATGTCACCGCGGTTTGAGAATACACTGTTCCTTCTTCACCAACGAGAAGTTGCAAGAACAGATATTTTGAAGTTATTAGCCACATTATGTACTTATTTTTATAAATAAAGCCTGAAATATATCTCTGGTGTTTTAGCCTTCCCAAATTTTTAATTATTTCCTAAAAATGAAGAATTTTAAAGATGAATCAAACTTTAGAAAATCTGGGGACTGGGACTCTCTGTTCATAGGTTATTACTGTTGAACTACTGCATGAAATATTCGAACACACATCAGACCTATCTCTCTCAAGTATATTGGTAAATGGTATTTACAAAAGCTTCATTTTACACCTCATGTAGATACAAAAGGGATGCTACTTTTGTATCAACAGTCAGATCTTTAATAAGTGGATCGCTAAACCTAGTTTTAAACGTTTATACTTTCTCCACTATATATAGATGAACAAAAGAATACTACCTAGTACTTCAAAAATTTGAGAATGAAATATTGAAAAATTCAATGCAATAGCTACAGATGTGTCAAACATATTTAATGATACTTAAAGTATATTTATACTTTGATATTGAAATTAATTGGATGTTAATAGTAAGAGATTTATTGAAGAATTACATTGCAGTAAAAAGATACATTAAGTAATACAATTATAGAGGAAAATTAAAAAATAAACGATTATATATTATAATTAATAAGATAATAAAAATAACAATAAGAACGACAACCACAGCCACAACCACAGCAACAGTAATAATTAAAACAAGAAAGAAGATATAAAAATATAATAAATAAAGGAGTGTTGAAGTGACAGAAATAGTTGCCTAACGGCCAAAGCTTGAACTAAAGTTATGATCCGTTGGTAGCTTCGCTTCGCTTCACTTCACTTAGCATCGGACTGGCAGCGACAAATATCTATGTATCGTTCTGTCAGTATTTTTAAAGAAATCAGTAATTTATGAATATATTGGTTTTAGAACAAAGAATTTATATTTTCGAGGTAATCGGCATAGTTTAAATATTGCATATCAAGTTTTAAAGAAACAATACTTGAACAAAGAAAAAAACTAACTCTGTGTTGTTTGTTACAAAACCTACAGAGGCTCTAAGGATTGCTTCTCATCGCTCTACAAAGTAAGCCTGGGATTGATGCGGAAGCTAATGACATCTTCCGGATACTGAATATCGACGGAGAGCGCATCTATTTTCACATCGTTCATTATATAGTAATATTTTATCAATATTCTACTGTTTACAAGTATTACAAGGTCACAAATTTCCTTTAGATTGCAGAGGACTTTGCAGTCTCTTCGTAGAAAATTCAAGATATGTATTTTATTAGCCACTTTTAAAAAATTCTATTTTTTATTTAAGATGACTCGAAATCTGTGTTTCTGGTGAAGTCTCAATGGTATATTTTGGGTGGAATACAATACTTACCTTTTCTATCACAGACGACGATAAATGTAATCTTTCCATTTCATCGTATTGAGCACCATAAAATATAAAGGCTTAAGTTATAATACGTTTCTAGTACATATCAGCAAAGCATGGTCTTAATTAAATTTGGGGTATAGAAGAAAGATAAAACATACATACATATTGAAACCATTCATGTAATGTAAGTACAAGTGCTAGAAAAGTTATTTAGCACAGGATTTAACTTAACTGCCTTGTAAATCATGAGTGTATCCTAGAGCATTATAGTTACATTACTAGTAACGCAAAGCTCCTATCACTGCTGGCTTCAACATTTCATATTTATTTGGTTCGTGTTTCTCCCTACGCAGTTGCAAAAGCAAAAAAATGTGAACGTCCAGTGAGCGGAATTCGTAATAGCGAAAAGCGAAGGCTGTGAAAATAAATGATAACATTTACTGCATTTGTCAGCTTGAAAAATGTCATGTAACATCAATTTCCTCTAACGCATTAATGTTCATTTGGTCAAAGCAACAATGAGAAGCTCCATTGAGTTCACTTTGACATAGTGTGCGTCAATCTGATTTTATGCTTCAGGACCGTCATAAAAGGCTGATGTAGTTTTCCGAAGTGATGGTTCGCCATATGCTTTGATCGTCGGCCCCAGATGGTCAGAAAGATATTCAAAAGCAATTATGGTATTAGCAAAAATATCTGACAATTTAAATACCCATAAAGCTTCTTTAGCGGAATAAATATTACATTCGATCCTGGAGAGATCACAGTCCAAGGTTGACAAATGTCTCACGTTAAAAGCCATAGTATACATATGAGTCTGGGGTATTTAAAAATAATGTATTTTATAAATAAATAGTATATCAATTAAAAGTACCCTTGCTTCAGTTGCATAAAACGTAATGAATACTTCAGTACGTACACTAAATTGAAACAACACAGATTTTTAGTGCCATTGAGAACCAAAGAGAGATATTTTAATTTGTGAAATGAAAAAAAAAAAATGTGATAAATGATTTAGCTTGTAAAAATTTAGCTTAAACATTTACAAATACCTTCCTAAAGTAAAAAGCAAAATGAGTATGCAAGCATAGTGTCAGTGAGAGCCAGAGAGAGATATTTTAATTTGCGAAATGAAAAAATATGTTATAAATGATTTACCTTGTAAAAATTTAGCTTAAACGTTTACAAATGCCTTCCTAAAGTAAAAAGCAAAATTATTATGCAAGCATAGTGTCAGTGAGAGCCAGAGAGATATATTTTAATTTTCAAAATGAAAAAATATGTGATAAATGATTTAGCTTGTAAAAATTTAGCTTAAACATATACAAATACCTTCCTAAAGTAAAATGCAAAATGAGTAAGCACAGCAGCTTTTACCTACCTCTCCTGAAAATTTCACATTATTATCTCAGTAATCAAATATTAAATTAAATAAACTTCAATAATTTAATAAAATCCAATAAAATCCAACTGTTACTAAATAATGTAATAAACAGGACTGGAATTGAAGAAACAATTCAGCAACAATTTTGCATTACAGTTCGAATGGTTTCAGTTACCGTAAAAAAGTCAGCAACATCTTCTTAACGTCCTTTAACGGATAGTTTATAAAAGTGTGAAAAGATGTTAAAATGGGCCCAGGGTCCATAGAGCTTAGTGTTAGCTGCCCGTAACTTCTTAGGATAAAAGAAGACCGGAAGAAAGAAAAACAGGTGAAAGCTAAATGGTTATTGTTGTCTAGTATAATATCCTATATTTCTATGACTAGCAACTGAGGATCTGAGGACATTATTAATCTCCATGGTTACAAGTTATGTACGATATCAAAAATCTTTGGAGATTTAGGGCTCTCTTACCCAAATTACAAATAATTGTAGTTAATATGATATCGCGATGGTAGGTAACGGTAAATAAGACATGTGCTAAACTAGAAGAATACACTTAACGTAATGGGAATGATTCTAATTACTTATTGTTATTCTCAGCAGATAAACTGGATATTCAAATTAGATCTCCCTCTCTCTCTAATCTGGTTATGTTTATCTAAAAAGGAACAGAACGGAATACGATAATCTGCAGTAAAAAAAATTACGTACACTCTATGGAGATAGCTATAAACCTTTTATGGAACGAAAAAAAAAGAAATAGAAACAGAGTGTTGATGTAAATGGTTGTAGAGAAAATCACGATTTATTACTCCATGGCACTGCTTGTCACCGATTGCTTCAAATTAGCCACGTGGCATCTAAATTTGATCTAACACGATGGAAAAGTTTGGGGTTACAAACTATTTTGGTGCGTCTCGTTAAGTTAAGCCACGTTAAGTCAACCACAAGTAGCTCCATTTAATACTGTCCCCGATGGTATTGCTGTGCTGCCACAAGCCGGAGCCGGGCACGTGGGTAGGAGAGAAGGACAAAGAGGGGATCCAGAGCGCTCGGTCTATTGTTGTTGCCTAGAAACTTCGTGGAAGGTCTACAGCATTCTAGGAAAATGACTGGGAGGTATAAATACGGGCAAAGTATTAGAAGCGGTAGTTGTGTGGTGGTTATTGCCATAGTCGACGTTTGAAGTGTACCGCAGTGATTTCTATCATTTGTTTTCGTGCGGCGGAGCACCGAGTCGACCTTGAAGACAGCTGATTGTCAATTTCAAGTACTTTTACTGCAGCAAATTTTAAATTTTTGTACAGCATATTTCCGAATCTACGTAATGCATACGTTAGACTTTTAGTTTACCTCCTTAGCGCTAAGTCATGTTTGAGTTCTAGTATTCCAGTATAAGACTCGAAGTACATATTCACCAGCTATGCCTCAGTGGTACATTTATGTTTTCGGTTTATATTTATTTTGAAAAGTGTGGCGAATATGTTTAAGTAACCATGACAAAAAAAGTGAATAAAAGTCCCCTGAGATGTACCTACTGTGATTGTCTGAAACGCTCTCTATCATTCTAGAAGTATTTGGCACTAGGAGATACAGGCAAGAACCTGAATTTTGTAGGAGGACGCTATTCTTTCTTTCTTTAACTGCCCTGTTATACCACTACTTGCTGTCAGGGTGTTCTTGTTCCTCTTAACACTTATGCCCGCAGGCGGCGGGAGAGGAACGGAATCTCTGGACCAAGAGAGAAAGAGAGAGAGAGAGAGAGAGAGAGAGAGAGAGAGAGAGAGAGAGAGAGGATGCGTGATCAGCCGTAGGGTGAGGGAACTGGAAGAGAGAATGAGAGCGAGATGAAATGATAGGAAACATCATGATGGAGCAATTGGTGGAATGCTGGCGGGAAAATTGGAGGGCCCGGAGAAAAGGTGCCCCAGCGCCGTGTTGTCCACCAAATATCTCACTTTGCTATTAAAATCTACATAAAACATATCTCGATAATTCACATCCATGTCCGTGAGTATCAGGGGATATTTAAACTATTATTACCAATATTAGAAGACGTAATGAATTAACAATTACAGTAAACTCTCGGTTTAGTAGGGTCCATGGATTGTACGGAAAATAATTGAAAGTCCGTAAAATCGCAAAATGAATGAAAATTAAGCAAAAATAATTGGAACTGTTTTATTGGCACATACGATTTACTTAATATGATTTACTCTTGGTTAGAAGTTGTTGTGGAAAGCGGTTTAGAAACAATTGTCAATACCCATCTTCTTCCCACTTAAATATTGCTTCTTTATGATTAAGGAGCGAAACTGCCTAAAATGTTCATAACAGTCTAGCACTTTGTTTTTGAAGGTGTTTCCACGTAAGACATTACACCATTCATGTGGCCTCTTGTTACAGATAATTTAGGTGCAAACTTCAGAGATTAATCTTCAATGTCGTTGCCTTCATCTTCTTGTAGAACACTTGTAGCGATCTCTTCCTTGCTCAGTGTCTGGTTTCCTGGGCCACCCTCATCCACGTCCAGCCATTGTTCTAAGTCATGTACACTTAAATCATTTCACGCCTTCATCACTGTATTATAAAAAACTGATGTTTCGAAGCCTAATTCAGACTTAAGCTAAGTCATTGTGCCCTTGAGTGCGTGACGCGTACTCGAACTTTCACGAATACAGCCGAATGTGCGTTAACTTCTCGATCAAGCAGCGAAGCATCGACCACCAATATATCGATAGTCGACACAGCGGAACTCCCTCCATAGATACAATTACACCCAAAGTCATTTATTTACCATACTTTTATATAATTTTTTGGCAATGGCAAAATTGAATAATTGCAGTACTTTTAAATTCCATTTAAATTTATTTTTAACAATGCCAAATTTAGACAGTCAAATCTGAAGTCCTTTGAACAGGGGTCTGTTAAATCGAGAATTTACTGTAGTTATGTTGTAAAGGAAGAATTCGCATGAAACAGCTCCTAGACAATTGTATACTAAGAGATCAAGTTCTCGGGAAGCAAGCCAGGTAGAAAGACGATTAGAAATCGACGTTACTATTGTATACTGTAACGGGATTATATTTTCGTTCATCTTCAACTAATAAGAAGCAAGCCAACTTTTTATAAGATCCAAGTCGAGTTTTAATCTACTGAGAGTCGTGAGATCTTTTCTCAGGTGTGGATGCGGATTTTTGGTGAAAATAAAATTTAGATGAGTCCAATTTTGTAATATATTATTTAATTATATAATATGAACTATGATTCACTCTTATCTATTATAAATATTGAATAACACTTTTTGAATCTTATTAATTTTCCTTTACAATTACAATCATCGTAACATCTTTCCTCGTTCTCCAGCAAGACACAAGATTCTCACTTTTTCTAGATTATTGATTTTCTTGTCCCCATAGTAATTCCCACTTTATTTTGTGATTGGCCGATTCACTGACACGTCATCACACCACGTCATACCACTACGACTTCGGCCAATCACACAACTACATACATTTTTATATATTTATTATTCCTTCGAACATTACTAAACAAAAATACTGTTACAATACTAACTTTATAAATAATACGAAGAGAAGGAGAAAATTAAAACTTTAACTTTTTTATTCGAAGTTTAAAAGGCAATGTACTAAACAATGCATTTAAATCCTCATTTTCTTCTGTTTCTTCTTCACTACGTGGATTAGACATCCTGTCTGTTCCGCTTTTTAACAATAAGTCTCTGCATCTCTGCGGTCTGCTCACATCTCTTCTCACTGTTGATTTATAATTTAGTGCTATTTTCGGAAGTCTATCATGGCCCATCCTTTCCACATTTAACAGTCAATTATTTCTGTAGTGTTTTATTCATTTATAGATTTAACTTGCGGCTCTGTTTTTATTACATCACTATTTATGTAGTCTAGTTTTATACATACTTCAGTTCCTCTCAAGAATTTCATTTTAGATTCTTGTATCTTACTTTCCATTTTCTTTGTTAAACCCAGACTTCACTTCCATATAAAAGCACTGGCTTTGCCATTGTTTTATAAAATTTCATTGTTGTATCTTCCTTCTTTTATTTCTTATTTTATAAATAAAGCAAGCAAATCTACGTATTTAAGGTTACATATTTCAGTTATTTAAAGTTCTTTTATGTACATGATCCTCCTTCACTTCGTTGCTTCCTGTAAGTCTATAATTTGTCTCTCTCCTAGTTGCTACAGGAGTGCACTTGACGCATTTTCCTGACAGCTTCGTTTCTGAAAACGCAGAAACGCTTTTGTTCAGTAGAGGGAAAATAAAGTACCTATATCCAAGTTCCTGCTCTCGTCTAATGGTTTTAGATCTCAAGAACTTCTTAAACGACACAAACTTAATGAACTGAGTCCTTCACAAACTTTATGAATATCGCGTTAAAGCCTACTGCTGTATATTATCTCTGCCCTCTATTGACGGATGGCAGTCAGAATGAATATACTTTTACATCTCAAAACCGATATTTCCATTTTATTACATTAAATGGATGATGTAGTGTCGACAGCTTCGATTACATTCAGTAACAACAAAAACACAATTTCTAGGAAAACAAGTGATTAATCATAAAAACGAACAAAACAATCCCATGGGAAATGCAACTACCAAAGGGAGACTTGTCATTTGCAAAATAAATGTGGAATGGTTCATTACATAAATAAAATAAAGTTATTGCTGTTTGTTTCATTTCAATGAGATCCGTGGAATCAGCTTTATATTTAATGGCCATTTTATTTGAATTCCAAAAAATTAAAATGTCAAATAGGTTACAGATAACATTGTTTTGCTCAAATAAGGCAGCACTATGTCAGTTTTAAGACATTTTAATAAGAATAGCTTTTCGAGGGGTATTTTAATATAAAAATAAACATATGACGTTACGATTGAGTTCCACCACTAAACCAAAATCTTAATAGATTCATCGCCGATACTCGAAACATAAATGCTCAAATTGTTGTGGAAAATGTTTCAGCTGACATTTAACCGTTCATATGTGATTCAAGTATAGCAGTAAATCTTTAAGCACCTCTAGTGCTGCAGTCACGAAATCTACAATAAGAATTATTAAACTGCAAGGAGATTAATTCAAATAATATATAACCAAAATAGGGAGAGCATTAAAATTTTATCCTTCTACAGGTTATTATTATATGTAAGACACCAAGTGAAAATAACGAAAACCGAACTTAGTGAATCCCTAAAAGGTACTAAAGATTATTGTGATAAATAAGAACACTTGTTCTGCTAAATAGACTTTGTCTCTTAGATGTGAGGGAAGTACTAATGTCCACTTTACGTCACTGTTCTGTGCACTCAAGTCAACACAACTTGCAATACATTGCACTGAACTGCACTTTCCACTGAAGACTTCTAACTTTAGAACGACCGACACTATGAATGACCGACTGACACTATGAGTGACCGACTGATATTATGAATGACCGACTGACATTATGACCGACCGATACTATGACGGACCGATCAACTGACTGACCGATTTACTGATGCTCTGGCCGATTAACTTACTGACCGGCTTTCCGAAGTCTTATATAGATCCGGCAATATTCTGGAAATAAACTTCTTTATGACGACATTTCCAAAAAGACAGAAATCAAGGCTCTGGAATTGACATGCGGAACACAATGGTCACGATTTTGCTGGCCATTGTTCAGGGGCGCAACTACTATTGAAATGGAGATGTGTAGGGCACGTCGACTGAATGCACCATCTCCTAAGGACGCAACGGATGACAATGTGGGACCCCAGCATAGGATTGAACGGCAGGGAAACCAAAGATGAGATGGGCAGATAGCTTCAAAAAGATAGCAGGGGCATAGTGATCAACACAAGCTGAGAAAAGAGCTACAGTGTCCTGGAAGAAGTAGCTAGCCAGGTGCTATAAACTAAAAGTGTGCATCAAAAGATGTTTTAAAGATTGTGTTAGGTGTGTGAAATAAACAGTGAGAATGTTAAAGACACGGGAAGTCCGCCATTACTGGAGCATAGCCACGCATGTCTGTTAGGATTTGCAACCCTTATTAGGTTCTCAATTGTTACTCACTACGCAATAAGAGGCCTTTGTCCTCAAGATATTTACAACGTTCCGTTCATTCACTTGTTCATTAATTCATTCCATTTCATTTTTAGGTACCGGCAAGTAACAATCCCTCTCACACCCCCGGCAACCAGTTCCGCGGCTGGGCTACCCTATCTCCAGAATCCTCGTGGAGTCCGAACTTCACATATTCTGGTCTCGACAAACGTTCTACCTGCAAGGACAGCGACCACAGGGCCGCCTCTATGCCAAAAATACATAGCGCAATCAATAGAAGATTACGGCATCATCACCCGACATTTCCGGCCCTGAAAGGTTGGTTCGAGAATGAGTTCGAAAGTCACGGTAAGAAAATTAACGAACCCTGGAGACCAAGTAAAACCACAAAAGAAGCCTTTGATAGATTTGACGGTCACCAGGGATCAAATGCGGGACCTACCGAATACCAGTCCCAAGCGTTACCGTTTGAGCCATATGATTCGAGACAGTTCAGAATTTAACTTTACAATCTTATAAAACAACTGGTGAAAACCTTTAAATAGCGTATTTTAACTTCACCTACATTTTACGGAGAGCTTAAGTTAAGACTAATGGTGTATTGTCGGAACTGCAGGTCATATTTACACTAAAGTTATAACGAGTTCTCATAAGCATGCTGTCAGCTGGTACATGTACACACTGGACAATGTGAAATGCTATAACAGGGTTTAAGATGGATGGGCAGACAGCTGAAATACAATATTGTGGTCATGAATATTCACAAGCCGCGCCCGACAGTTTGAAGAGGTGTATGCCGTTAAAAATTACACTTCTTGTTAAGAGGTAGTTAACGAGTTTCCATTATAAAATAAAAACCTGACACCCTCGCTATTTCCATCTTGCATATGCTATAATCAATTTTGTTACTTAGAAATTAACATAAGAACGTTACATGTCTTCCGTATATTTTTTTTGCAGGGACGGTAGTATCAGAGTGAAGGCTTTGAACCACAGATTCTTCGGTTTCCGTCTGGTTGTTCTAACCAACTGAGCTAATCAAAGTTTATCTTGGAGAACTTGGGAAGACCGCCGAATGTATTGGCAAAGGATAAATGATGCTTCCATGGTCATTGGAAATACCTTGGACATTTTCTAAACACCTACATACACTGCAAATGTTGATTAGCTTCACACTTTCCAGCCACAAGTTACCATTTCCGTTTTGCCCCTGAGGCAACCTGAAAAAACGTTAATTAAATTTCTGACATGAAGTTAGCGAGTTTCTAACATAAGCACTTGCGTCTGACATACCGAAACTATAAGCTTAAGGTCCTGCAAAACCAAATCCCTGAAAGGGAGAAACGATAGACGTAAGAGGCTTGCAGTAAGTGATAGGGCTGAATGATCCCGTTATCATATTTTTCGATAGATAACTGTGTAATACACACAGCCCTACACGCAAGCAGCTCACAAAAACACTTTTTTCCCGCTAACTAGTTGTTAAAAATTACTTTGTTGTACTGCTTTTTTTGCAATTTACGTTCTCCAACATTTAGTAATATCCGAATATGAATAAAATGGGTGAAATGATGCTCAAAAGAGTCCATGGAGCTTAGTTACCTGACATTCGTCTATCGGGATAACGAAAACCTCCGGAAAAAACCCTATCCAGGTAACTCACCCCCACAGAGATTCGAACTCGGGACCTTTTGAACGTGAGGTAGACACGCTACCATCTACACTACCGAGGCGGGCGTTATAATGCTTTGAATTAGTTAACGCAGTTATTTTTTGCACTCCTGACAAAAAAGGATTTTTATGCGCTCTATTTAAGGAGAGAGATAATTAAATAGAATGAAAAAACTTTATCCTCTTCTTTTTGGTGATGTGATGTGACACGTTATGGATCTAATTTGGGCTACCACCCTCCGGGATGAAGAGTTGATAAAGGGAGACCATAGGTCGGCTGACAGCGGAGACAGAGCTCACATCAGAAACTTTCAGAAATCCTAAAGGGTTATTGACAATGAAAGGTAAAGGCAAATGCAGCATTAATGCAAAAGCTTAGAACAGCTAATTTAATTATGCTCATTCATAATTAAAAGGCAAACGTTAACGGAAACTCATTTCGCAGACGCAAACACAAATTCTTGCAAACTCCATGATTAGAGCATTGACGTTCATGCAGAACGAATAAATGCGTCGATCAGAAAACAGTGGAAAATGGCAGTCTTTGAGGAAAAGATTATTAATTGTATTATGGCCATGCTTGACTGTATGAAAAATGGATAGTTCTTATAAAGATGTAGGTTTGAGGAATAACATCTGAACATCAAATGCACTAGATTTAATACGATATCGAATTGCTCAGGAGTCTCTCATTATCCTTGGAATTGGATCATAATTTCTTATTTCACGAAATAAATTATGAAAGTAGCCTTGATAAATTCTTCTTTGTTTCAGGGGATGACCCTACCATGTATGAGACGACCGTTTTCTTTTCAAATATAGTACTCCGAGTAAAATGGCTACTATTGTTTGAACATGCATGAATGCTACTTCATGTTTGGAGCCATTTTAAATCATCTAATTTACGATTGGCTATAATTCCATTTCCGTTTTTGCATTATGAATGGTTTTCTACATTTATGGTTACAACGTACGTTTGCGTCCTTCCGTTAACGTTTGCGTTTTCATAGTGAATGGACCTTTAGTTAATGACATCCGACGTACCACACGCAGAGAGGATAGCTACTGCAAGGAAGACCGGAGAAGGTGGCCCAAACAGCGCTAGTAACTGCATCTACCTAAACCACCCCGGTGACAACTAAACCTAAAAGTTGATAAGGAAAAGAAAGGAATTCGGATTAGATAATAGATCCCAGCATTCGCCTAGCACCAAGGGTTACTCAGAGTGGTTGGTCCTCTGGGATCAAATCCATGACCACCCGAGTCCCGTCGCGCATTTACAGCTGCCCCGATTCGCTCAGTCCTCTCTAGGGTATCTGATACATTTACTTCACTGCGTTGGTCACTGAATCTTCCCTTCCTCAAGAAATTAAAGATGGCGAAATGAATGAGGTACTTAGAACCATAAAGGCCTAAAACATAGCATCATCGATTTTGATATTTTAGTATGTATGCTTGCTCCTGACATTTGCCGACCTTAATATGAGGCTGTCTCATTAGTATTCCTGAAATTCAGTTAAATACGTGCCCAAAGCTGAAAGTATAATTTTGTTGCTCTGCAATGTTCAATTTTTATCTAGTATTGCCAACACAATCTACTCTTTACATCAGATTCGCAAGTAGTACTTTGTAATGGGAATTTCTTGCTAAGAAATTTTGATTTTAAGAGACATCCATTTTCCTCGAAACTATGTTTCTGCACTTAATGTCGCAAGTGGGATGTTAAAAGCAATAAAATGATACCAGCTCCTATCGGTGATTTACTCCATATGGGTAATATATTCTGATATCTCTGATTGGAGAACGTTAGTGGATGGAAGCAGGGTAGCTTCCAACTCTGCTCCAGCGGTCGAATCCTTCGTTGTTAATTTAATTATAAACTGGACACCACGTCAATGCCAAAGAGGCAGAATAGAAACAGAAACGGCCGAATTATAAATTTGGTATGAAATCGGACCAATGCGCTTTCTATGTGCACTTTTCCATTTGCATTTGCGGCATACGAAAACCATCCACTAAGTAGGATTAAATCGCTGAAATATAAGTTATGTAATGTTCCATGAAGATGAAAGTCTAATGTATATAAACCTATCTTCTTTATGGAGTTGTTTTGTACTTTTAACTTGAAGCCCTTCGCTCCGAAACGTCCTCGGACGGTGTTTTTCATCAGTGTATGCCGTTGAACCGTAAGCTAAAAGGTAATCAACTTCTGATCCTGATTTTGTGTAGCTCAGTATAAACAACATACCCTCCAAAAGAGTTATGGTGTTTTACACAGTGCCAATTAAAAACTGGAATTTAATACTAACTACATTGCCTTGGGAATAGAGTCTGCTCTCTGCTCTCTATTTCGGAGTTATTGCAAAACATTTCCCTTTGTTACATATGCTCACGTTTACTTGTGCTATAAATTGATCACTGGTCTGTCCATGTTATACAAATATTTTTGTTGATATGTATGATAAAAATGTTATATGATAACGCATGTACCAGTATGGAAACTCAAGAAACTCAACTATGGTTTCATCCCATTTTCTTTTCTTTACAACTTACCTATATTAAGAAGAGAAAGTTTTGTACTTCACTCAAAAGTCCATACCAATATTTCACATGAGTAAAACGGAAACAAGCAAAAGCTAGAAATACATTGGTATGCATACGCACTTTTAGAAAGCTGGCTTCATATGCTGGCTTTGATACTTCATATAATATCAAGAAACAGCTGAATATGACAGAACTTCAACAAGTGACCAAAGAAGCGAGTAGTTCAAAGCTAAGAGTTCAATTAAAGCAAATAGAGAACTTAACATAGGTAAGAAAGTTAACATAGGTAAGGTAGGTTTAAGGGAAACAACGTCTCACACGTAAATCGTTTTACATAATTGTTAAACTTTGAAGAAGGTAACTGATATAACCGAAAAAATAACTTCTCTTTAGGAACGATCAAACTGATCTTTGAGCGATAAAATGGCTTACACTTGGCCACCCATTTCATGAGAGGTAATGATGAAATGTAAACCATTATTCAAAAGGAGGCGATGAATTTTAAAGGCCATATTAATGTGTTGCAATAATAGAGCACACACTAAACATTAATATCAATTTATAAAGGACAATAGTGCTTCTAAACATGAAAATTGTTATCTTATACCATGAGCAAAGATGGGAGAATTAGCATAGCTATAGAATTAAAACAGAAGAAAGTAGATTTTCAAAATCCTTTTGTGCTATATATGTATAGGCATACTATCAACCAAATTTCAAGACAAATTCTGCCTTCCACAAGACCTAATCTACTTGTTCTTCGTCATCATTTCTTTTATTCGTCGGCGACTTATTCCTCAGAATAAAAAATATGTTTCAGGATCATACATATTAGACTACGTGCATCCCTGAAAAAAGACAATGTGTTGGTACTCAAAATAGACAATTGAAATTAAGGTACCTATTTAAAATGGAAAATAAGCACTGCTGAATAAGTTAAGACTGTAATTTCTTACTTTCAGGGATGACTTTATTTGTAAGCATTATATTTTATTATAATTAGTCTAACAATTTTTCAGCATGTCGAAAAATATTTATGGATTTTTTATCAAAAGATTCCAGCAAATAAGCAATCAAATGCAGCATCCTGCGAACCTTATTATCTTGCCTATTTTGCCCTGTAGTGAGAGAAAGAACTATTAATACCGAAATAACACAGGCATTTGAGATTACTTAATAAGTTTACAAGTGCAGTCTGTGAGAGAAGTTTAACTCAAAATCAGGTAGCATTTGCTTGGATGTTTCTCAAATAAAATAATATAAATTTAAATACTTAATGACACCATTATGAAATATTCTCAAGAAAATGTATTGCTACTTACATTCATTAAATTTGTTTACATTACTTAAAACTTCATTGTGTTATTGTTCAATTACTTTAGAGTGAGTTGTAAAATTATTTCAGTCAAACATGAATTCACAGATACTTATAAAATGTTGGCATTGCTTTAAATCATTCTGCTTTTTCAAACAATCCCCTTAATTGTCAGTTGGTTCCATAATGCCATGTTCTATAGGGTCATTGATCTTCCTCTTTTTCTTTTTGCTATACTCCACTCAAGTGTCCTTCTTGGTAATATTTTTGCACTCTTTCTCACGACATGTCCAAGTTATGTTAGTTGTATTTCCGATATATCTATTACAGAGCTATTTTACTATGATTTCTAAGAAATAATAGGACATCCAACTTTATTACTGTGTATTTAAATTTTTAAACGTTCTTTAACTTCAGTATTATTTTTTTTTCATTATTAGTTATCATAGATCGTAAGTACTTTTTTATGTACGTTTAATATTTATATTTTAATTATGGAGTTATAGTTTCCAAAATTAAACTTAAATACAATTTTCATATTATTGCATTCAATTTCTTTAACACAAATTCCAAATATTCACATTCTTCAGCTAGTACCAATTGCGAAGGTTAAAGGCTATATTAGCAGTCTAAACGCTCTAACACCCTAGAAATACAAAATTAATTTGAACAACATACTGGTTAAATGCGAGACAGTTGAAGTCTTAAGCCTGACATTTTATTTTGACTCTCCCGTGATCTGAAAACAGTGATTTCAGAAGATTATTTCCAAAACGCCAGATAACGGTAGAAATAACGAAAAGGATAACAGTTAAATACCGAAACTTTTATGAAAAGCTACCGACAATTTTTAGAAGAACTTTAAATAGAAATCTTTAAATTACGCTCATCCATTTCTCATCCATAATGGCACTTGGAAGGGAGGACATATATTTCCTTCACATTATATCTCTTGGTTACATTTTCTCAGGCACCGTTTCTCGGGTAACAATACACTGACGGAGCACAAAGGAGGTTTCAGCGACAATGCTCAGCGCACTGTAATAATGGAGCGTTGGTTCCACGCGATGGACCGTGTTAATGGATGAAGTACAGCACACTGATTGCCTTGCTGCTGAATTGGCGTTCTAAACCTTCATCAATGTCACTGAGCAGACTACTAATTTAACGAATTAAAAATATTAAAAGGGTACTTGTTTGCTTCTAGTGTTTACTTTTTCTATGCTTACCTATGTTAATCATTTGGAACTAAACCAATGTCAAAACTATTTATACCTCTAGGTGCTTCATCCATATGAGATAAGCATGATAAGGGTAGAAAGTTACAGAACACTTTAAACATCACGTACGCCCAATTTGAAAATATAGTGACTATCATAATTTTTCGGACAAGATGGTAATGTACCTGTAATGCGCTTGTTTTAAAAGGAAAAGTGGGTAAACAATTCAAAATTGTTAAACTCTTAATTCTATGCACATCATAGGTACCATAGTCATGCAGTTGTGATTTGTAGATTATTTTAAAAAGGCAGAATACCTGTCACTTGGTTGAGATACGAAAATTTGTCAATATTTTTCGTACAAGGGATGGTTGGCAACTCAAGGCATGCTTTGTACCTACTTGTTACGTGCTGTGCGAGGAGATCTCAGTGCCTTACTCAAGCACAAAGTAGATGCAAACATTCAGGAGTGAAATGGGGAAAGGAAAGAACATTGCATTTGAGAAATTACAATTAGCAATATTCCATTATGAAAAGGGAAAGCATGACAAATGGCAGATTTGTTGAACATGAAGAAAAGTAACTTTAACGACATTATCTGTCGACATAAATATCAAGATTCGGTAGAGCACCTGCCTGCCGTGCTAGGGGTCCCGGGTTCGATTCCCGGCGGTGGGGGTGGGGATTTTTCTCCGACCAAGATAATTCCCCATCTTCCCCAGAGTCTGGAAGTATGAATGAGAGTGTGAATGTGTGTGTGTGTGTGATGTAATGATTAAAACCTAACGAAAAACGAGTTAACAGCTTCGATATGTTCCAAAGGAGAGCGGCCGCCGATATGACCATTGTAGTTAAAGGCGGGGTATAAATGGAACAAGTAAAAAAAAATATCAAGATAGGATTGAAAATTGGACAGACGTGTCACCCGAAGCTCTTAATAGGAGAAAAGAGAGAGAGAGTAACAAGGAAATGAAAAATAATTCAAGTCTTACTGCAACTGATATTGTTGCTGAGGCTGCGAGTACGTTTGGAAAGAGGATCAGCGCCAGCATAATCCGAAGGGTGTTTAACAGAGAATATTATCATAGACAAAATGCAAGAAAAAAGCTCTGTGTCAACAATGGAATGGAATGGGACGAATTGCCCCGTTCTACCAATGCTAGTTAGTGGAGAGCATATTGAGAAGGTTGAGTGAAGTGCTACGGAGGAAGCGTATTAATATATTAATAAACAAGTATTAATATACCTACATGGCCTCCATTTAAATAATTCTGAATAGGAAATTTTGTATTATTATAATTGCATTCATAATTTTTAAATTTTGTGCATCATGAAATGAAGCTTCCTTTTTGTTATGTGTATGCATAGTTTTACAATCTGAAGTTGAACAAAATGAAATAAAATAGGTTTGTTGTTAACCTCTTGATGTTAAATATAAAACAGTTACACCTGCCCGACAAATTTCTGACAGTCGCTGTACATAAGAATTTAATGGAATCATTTATATTACGTGACGCAACAGTTGTGCGAATTTAAAAACACTCCGATCAATGCGGCAGTAGCATAGCGTCAACGTTAATTATCAAAAATGTGTGTCAGAGTACCTCAATTCTAAAGTAATTGTTTTGGAGGTAGGAGAGACAGAGAGAAAGTGAGACAGATAGTCGTCAGGCTCTTGTATCAGAGAAGAGATGCTATTAAAAGAATATCTTCAACACTGTCTCACTGTCGCTGTCTTTTTCTCTCTTTCACCCCAGGTGTTTAAATCACAATTGAGGTAGTTTGACATACAATGTTGTGTATGATTATTTACACACGTCGCACTGTGACTGTCTTATGACATTCTGGTGCCTTGCTCCACCACACTTTCGCCAATTCTCATTTCTCTCTGCATGGAGTTTCACAACGTTTCATAGTAGCTCTAGAGCAGCAATATTTTGATTATAATCATCACTACAACCTATATTAATCCTTCGTCTTAGTGATCTGCCCCGCATAGAGAACGTTACCTTATATTATTACTTATGCTTAAATTTTTATAGCGAAAACTAGCCGAATTTTGATTCAGGTGTAGCGAAAATCTGTGTTTTTGGTTGGCAACAAAGATTTCATTACTTAGTGTGGCTTGGTCTTTCATGTGTTGCGGACTTCATGTGATTTTCGTCAAAAAATTACAGTATGAAGCCATTTTCTCTCAGTGTTCTTACAAGTCCTTCGATGTGATGTTTGTTTCGAAAGTCATTTTCTTATTTTTCTTGCAAATTCAGTGTTTTCAACAATAACACGATACACAGGGATCCATATTGGCATCAAAATGAATGTGAGGACGAGTTGTTTGAATAATGTGGTACCCCAGAATTCAGAGCGGCTATGACGTCATAAACATAATGCTTATCTCCTCTACTCTGGAATTTTCCCAGCTGTAACCCTAAAATGATACTAACGGACGAATTGCCTATAAATAAAGGGCAACTAAACCATATGATAATCATATCCAAATATATACCTTAAATTTGTTCAACAAAATAAATCAATATTAATTAAATATATTAAAGAACAATAAATAATAAATTTTGATTAATCATTATCTGTTATTTAAAAACATAAAGGGGTTAAAAAGCCAAAAGTATATTTTAACATTGTAATAAACCAAAATAATTGAAATAATCAATTCCATGAGCACCACTTACTAAAGCCCATTTGCATTCAAAATTTGGAATTTGGATACATTGGAGTTTCCTTTCTTGCTGAAAGAACCCAGCCCGGAATCAAACCGGAATCGCTTGCAGAGGATGCAAACGCTCTGCGACTGAGCTACTATGGAACCAGACGATATTACTCATGTAACAAAATCTGGGGTAGTAGCGTATAGCACCATATTTGTCTGCTTATCTATAAATCCATATCAGAATGAAAATTATCTTGTGCGAAATCCCATTGCTGCACCCAGTGCGATCTTCAAGAAATCAGGTTCGTAAACTTAAAAGTACTTTCTCTGAATATAAATGAGCAATTTAGCACTCGTTTGCCACATGAACAGTTTGACACATTTTTTATTTTACGTCCGCCCCAACGGTAAGTTATATCAGACGGTGAATGAATTGGGTGAAATGATGCTCAAATGAGTCCAGAGTCCATGGAGCTTAGAGTTACCCGACATTCGTCTTGAAGGATAAGGCAAACCCCGGATCGAGATTCGAACTCGGGACCTCTTGAACGTGAGGCAGACATGCTACCATCTACGCTACCGAGGCGGGCAGGATTTGACCCCTGTACTTATCGGTTATTTTGCAATATTTAAATTTCTATGTAAATTAACGTTCCATTTATCGGTTTACATTTTACTATCGTAGTCGAAAACTCGATAAATAAACACTTCGTAGATGGAAAATATAATTATATTGTTTTTCTTCCTCTGTTTACGTTGCTCAAATGGAGGATTTCACGCCCATCCTAAACTTACGAGAGAGTGAAATCAGAAATCTGACGAGGAGCATACAGAACCCTGGATAAGAGGGTGATCAGCCTGAAATCCAGTGTGAGAGTGGATGAAAGGAAACGAAAGGTGATAATGGAGATAATGGTGGATTGAATTGCAACATAAACCAGAGAAGAAGTAAACTCGTCTAGAAACCTTTTTGTCCACGGCAAATCACGCATACGGTTTTCTGGAAACGATTCTAAACCGCCTTGGTGAGAACTTAACGACTTAACTCCCGGGCACCACATGATATCTGAATGTCCATTAAAAATCCATATTTTAATTTATTTTTATCCAGTATTGCACCAGATAACTATCTTAATTCGCGTAAATGTGTGCGGGTATTCGTGTATATGTACGGCATAACTCAAAAACCAAAAAATCCGACAAATACAATTTTTTCTTCACTCTCCCATTCAAAATTAAAGTTTACTTACAAATAAAACATTTAATTACGTTTTCACCTTCTTTGATTAAAGTATCATTTACATGTATTTACCTTTATTAATAATGATAATAGGAATAAAATACTGTGACACTGTGGGTTCGTAAAATTAAAAGTCCAATTTGTATAAGTTCAAAATGCTCTTTATTTCCGTAGAACACACTTTGGTCAACCCTTACAGTAGTAGAATTACCTAACATACACAAATACAATCTTCGTCGATTCTGCACACGTAGACAAACAAAAGTGTTCACTTTCAAAACACAGCTGCAGACACACGAATCAGTTCCATTTCAATCTCTTTCGGCGAGACGCAGCTTCGTTTTTATGTAGCTCTAATCATATTTCTATAAATTTGTGGAATAACAATCAAGACGGTACCAGACGAAACACGAACCTTCCAGTCATCTATCTGTTTCGGCAAGCCTTTTATCTCCACGCTGCACTATCTGTCCGTTATCTGCGCGCTGCACTATATGTCCCTTTGTGTGCGCCGGCCACTAGTCGCAACAATGGGTTCACGACAATATATAGCCTCGTCTTTCTACAAATAGCCTTGCTATTTCATAGCGACTGGTTTACATAGTTATGTATAAACATACGAAATTCATAAAAATTTGCTCCAGAAAAACTAATGTGTATCAATTTGTGTCAGGTACCTTTAAAATATGCCATGCTGTATGATTACATTTCCCCAATTATAAATGTGTTCATTTAGAGAAGTTTGAAGAGTTTGTATACATCCTACTCCTCTACAGAAGCTCCTTTTTAGATCATTACACTATCATTTTCTACATAAAAATCAAAGAGATGGCAGCAATTAGAAGCAATCATGAAGAGAAAGGTAGACTTCGTCCTGTTGGAGACCCTTTTATTTTAACAGGTCAAATTTTAACCTTTCTATATATCCTTCATTATAAGCTAAATCCACTTTACCGTAAAGTCTGTAATTGAATTATTTAGGATATATGTAGGATGAATTGTTAATAGATAAAACTTCAGAAGTAATGGAACATAAGTTTCATTTTGGAGTATTACTTTCAGCAGAGCAAAAGATACTATTTGTTTTAAAATTTTGGGAGTGCACATACTACTAAATTACTTACGTATATTTAGTTATAATATGCAAAAAATATTTTAGACACAGGATTTAACAACTTGGAGAACATGACATTCAAAAGCAAACAAAAACATGAAGTTGAATTAGTCTTTTTTTGTGGAATTTTTGCTAATCTCCAAACCAAATTCAGGAAATTTATGTATAAATTTCAATATAAATTTGCATCAACATACTAAACTTACAGTACCTTTCCCTGCTTGCAATAAGTACGTAGTCTCTCATCTAAAATAGAAATATTTACTGCTTTACAAAATAATAGTAAAATAACATAAAATAATATGCGTACATTTATATAAATTTCTCAACCCATTCTTGAATAACTGTATTACTTGAAGCTTATATATCTATCTACTTATTTCAATCGAGATAAACATTTGAAGACATGCCCAGAAAAACGGGCTAACCCACATTTTTTAAAAATGGAGAACAACGGTGTTTTGTGAATGAGGTTGAAAGGAATTGTTAAGATTATTTTACTTCATTTCTGAGAATATGAGACTCAAGAATACAGTATAGTTATCAATGTTGTCCTTAATAGACCCCAAAACATGATTAATGTAATAACATTAATAAAAATAAAATATGAAAAATAAGGTGAAAACCTTTGTCACTATTTATTCAAGTTTTATTCTAAATACATTTTAAATACCTTTTAAGAAAAACTAATTTTTACGTATGTCTTTTGGTTTTTAAACAAGGTATACTTTGGATTATTCCACTTTTCAATAAGTAGGTGTATCTTTTTGGGAAGTGGTTACAAACTTTTCAGCTGTAGTCCGGCTGATCAAAAATGTTTCATCAGTAATATTCTGAGAAGCTGTGGTCTCAGATTTAAGAGTTTTATAGTACTCATAATAAATTGGTGTAATATAGTTCATCAGATCCAGTAAGCCTTTTAATTTTGCAGGATTTATAGGTATTGGATCATTGTATTTTGGAGGAAATGTCTTTTAACTAAACCATAGTTTTTCAGATATTTTCCTTCTAATGTCCAAAGTGTCATAATCCTCAATACCATCGTAAAAGCATTTAAAATATAACTTAAACGGATGGTCTTTAAATACTTTCATGCATGTCACCTTGCTCACCTTGTACTTTCCAGATTCTGAAACTGTTCTTTTCTGTTCTTTATCGTGAAAAGGCTTTGCAGAGATGAACGTGTTAGTTTTCATTTTAACAACATGGAAAGGATTCTTTACTCTGGTTTTTCCACTAACTCCATCCTTTGATCTGGATCATAAATGTAAGCTGCTTGGATTTCTTTTTTCTTTTTCTTTTTTCCTATAAGGCCGAAATCACGGTCACAAGGCCCAAATGTATGACCGTCCACTAGATGGCAGGCACAGAGTATGAATAGGTTAGCCCATGTTTGACATTATACGTGCAGCATATCTTGATACGCAAGAACTTCAACTCTATTTAGCGTAATATGATTGCCGGATGATAGACCAACACAAGAAAAGATATCTCTCTGCCGTAACAACAGAGGGCAGCACTTATCGCAAACTATTTTATTTTGAGGGTTAGCCCGTTTTTCCGCGCATGTCTTCATTTGTACAACTGGTTTTATTACAGATTTTCTTTTTGCAATTAGTGGATCAGGGAGATCCAATAGATTTGAAGCTGCTTGACCATGGAAAAAGAAAGGAAAGAAAAACAGAGCCATTCTATACTTAAGAAAAAATTTGAATTGTTATTATGACAAACAAACAGAAAAGAAATATCTCAGAAATATTAATGTCACGAAACATTCACTCTACAAAAGTTTGTAACTTAACGACATCTCTCTTTTTGAGTAGTAATATTTCGTTATGGATTATACAAAAGTCATTCAGTATCTTGAGGCCTCCACACTCCCTTACCAGATACATTATTTAGTTTTTTTTTATGAAAATACTTTAAATACATGATATTTGCTTCAAGTGTTTGGAGGAATTTTGGTGAAGATTAAAAATAGCGAAACATTTACCAAGCAAATTATGTGCATAGCATTTTCGTACCGTGTTTTTATAAGTCACGCAACTTAAATGCACTTTGTTGTTCTTATTGTTGTTAATCAACGTCTACCAAAGTAATCATATTATTGGAAGAAGAACTAAATAAGTGAAATGATGTTCAAAAGAGCCCAGGATCAATAAGGTTCAGAGTTACTCAACATTCGTTTTGCAGAATAAGGAAAAATCCGTAAAACCTTGCCTTGTCCAGATAAGTCACCCTAAGATTCGAACTCGGGACTCAGTGAGGCAGACTTCTATCCCCAGGCTACAGAGGCGGAATAGATTAAGCTCTGGTTCTACCTTGTACCACCCACTGTGGAATAGTGAAATATACAGGTTATTTATTCAGAGAAAGGGAATTTAGCTATTACCCACGAGGTTTGTAGCTCATGCCATGAGTGAAATGTGTATATACGTACGGATAAACGTTTAGGCAACAGGTGGAGAAAATCCTTTTACAGGCAGTAATTCTGTTTCTAAACAGTAAACTTGGATTTCATGCAGCAGCAAAAGATACAAAGTTACGATCCAACATACACACACCATCCAGTTCCCAGTGCACAGCTTTCATGCAATAAAACCTTGCCCATTTGGTCTCCTTGACATATATCCACATATCCCTCCACAATTCTATTTTGGCTGCCCCCGTAGCTCAGTTGGTAGAGCATCTGCCTGCTGGGAATCCCGGGTTCTATTTCCTGCTGGGAGTGGGGATTTTCTCCAACCAAGATGATTCCCCATCTTCCCCGGAGTCTGGAAGTATGAATGAGAATGTGAATGTGTGCGTGATCTATTGATACAACCCAACGATTTCGAGTTAACACCATCGATATGTTCCACAGGAGAACGGCCGCCGATATGCCACTGCAGTTGAAGTCGGGGTATAAATGCAAAACAAAACAAAAATTCTATTTTCTTGCATACAACAGTTGAATAATGCTTCTCTAACAAAAGCATAAAATTAAAGTTAGTTACTCTCTTTAAGCAGAAGTTATACTTCTAGAATTTTTATAAGCATGCCTGATTAGAAGAAAAGCACTGTCAAGAGTAAGCAGATCAGTAGCTGGGCTACATTGTCTACAAGAGATGCTTATCAATACTGCTAATCTGCGAGCCTGTTTAAGCTGTACGCGCAACATAATTTTTGGGCCAATTTATTTCAGAATTCCTCCCGTTGAAAAGTGTAGTGTTTAACGCCCGCTTTTACTATATACGGCACCGCAGGCGGTGACACTGATGATACATGAGATGAAGATGGAGCACCGGTGGAATGAGATGGCAGGGGAAACCGGAGGTCCCGGAGAAAACCCTTCCCAGCGCCGTGTTGTCCACCACGAATCTCACTTTACGGTCGCTCCCGTTGAAGCCAAAATGAAGAATAAATAATACATTTTAGGAGTCTACATATACTTATATACACACGTATTGTACATAAAATTGTTTTAGCGTATATACGAAATATTCTACCAAAAGTGCAAATACTACAGAAGAGCCTGTTATCCTGTTCTGCATTAAACACAATAACCCTTAATTTTGATTAGGATCTTGAAATTAAACACGTAATTAGAGGAACGTTTCAAAGATATCTGCAGGAAGGTCCCGCGTAATTAAGTGCTTGTTCTTCGTCGCCTTTGAGCTCGAAATTCCTGGTCAGGGTGAGCTGAATTAGTTCTACAAGATTAACTTCCATTTGTGAAGACATCGCACCACACACAGCCTGCTCAGACTTCCTTTATCGCACTTCTACACGCAAACACGTAAACGAGTCCTACCTTTTTATCTGTCCGTTTTGCTTTTGCGCGTGAGATAACGTGGCTTATGTTACAAGTGTATACCTCTCTTCTCATTTATTTTGATAGTTTTCTACATATTATTTATGCAAAACCTTGTTTTGATAACAACCTCCTCCAATCAATATAAATGTTATTCGAAACTTATCAAATTTATGGTTTTGAAAAGAGAGCATAGAAGACTATAAAGAGTTTCCCCCGTTTGAAAAGTAATATTTACACGAGATACTTGTTAGATGAGCTCGTTGAAACAAAATCACTTCCCAAAATGCTACAGTGAGCATAACGGAAATGATTAATGCCACGAGTTATTAATGAAATGTACTGTTTTTCTGAAGCAACCTCCTTATACATTCGGTGAGTAGGAAAATCATTCAACTATTGTTTATATACAATTTACTGTAATAATGTCTAAAATATCAAACTTTTGATTATTACTAGATAAAGTTCCTGAGCGAAATAAACTAAGAATTTAAGAATAAAATTGCAAAGGATAATTTGGAGTGGAGCTGCCTATATTAATTGTATAGAATTGGCTTTTTCAAGAGTAGCACATGTTTGCCGAGACGTAAATTACGAACTATACATGCTAATGGAGCTTTAATACTTTTATTTGTGTTTATTTACATACTGAATGAGGTATATATTACGATCATATAAACTCGATTACACATGAATAATTGGGGGTATCTAATACTTAACCTTTCATTTTTATTCATACTTTCGTCATTTAGCAAACAACAAAAATTATAAATATTGAAATGACCATTAATACGATGAGAGTTGACAGTTATAAAGTTCAGGGAGAATATCATTTTGTAGGACGTCATTCACAGAAACTTAAACCTCTAGTTTTTCATACCAGTACCTCTTACATATGGGATTCTAATTATAACTGTAAGATATGTTCCAAACTTTAAAACGACTTTTCTAGTGTAGTTTAGAATTGGATGAATTTCATTTTTTCATTTTGGATAATTCTGAACTCATATCGAATTTCTGTCCTTTAAGTTGTCTTCTCTCACTCTCACATTCATACACACAAATATAATTTCTAAAAAACACTTCAGTTTTCTGTGGAAATTTCTAAATACATGAAAGACTGGGCAACAATTTTTAGAAGAAAGATAATATTTGCTACTACAGATAAGCAGAAGACACAACAAACATCTAATGTGAGAGTGCCATACGACTACCTCTAACCAATCACAAATCCACATATACGCATTAATATATTTTATTACTCATATAAAATGGTTCTTCTAACCGCATTGCTTAACGAAAATATATATTAAGTAGCATGTGCAACAATATTTATCAGAACTCTATTATGGAAATTGAATTGCCAATATTCTGCAATGACTCAGAAACAAAGACATATTGTAAGATAAGAGATCACACACATACGAGGGAGTGTTGTATAGTTTTAATTATCACCCGGTAGTTTTATGCTAGAGTGATGAACATTTTTGAGTTTAATTATTGATCCCTCGGGACATACTGTTGGCAGTTTCAGTGATTAGCGGTTTTTTTTTTTTTTTTTTTTTTTTTTTTTTTTTTTTTTTTTTTTTTTTTTTTTTTTTTTACAGAGATTGCCAGTAGTGACTGAGGCGTAAAATGGAGAAAATTGAGGCTCGTAGTGTCATCAAGTTTCTGCATTCGAATGGCTAAACTGCCCGGAAAATTCATGATGAGATGACGGCTATTTGTGGAAATAATTTCCCATCGTATGACATTGTTGTGAGGTGGAAAAGGAATTTTCAAACTGGTCACATGTCCCTAACAGGTGAGCCAAGAGCTGGTAGACCATCAATGACAGACAATGTTATCACAGTGAAGAAAGTGGAGTGTTTGATACTGGAAGACAGACGAGTAACCATCCAAATGATCATGAATGAGACACATCTTAGTTAAATTAGTGTGTATAAAATTATTCATTACGAACTGCATATGTCTAAGGTGTCTACACGGTGGGTTACACGTTTGCTAACCCCTTTCCAAAAGCAAACACGGCGAGACTTTTCAAGACAGATGTTGATGCTGTTGGATGAAGATGATTTTTGATCGTCTGCTAACCGTGGATGAATCCTGGATCTATCAGTATAATCCAGAGACAAAAACCATGAGCATGAAGTGTAAACATGCCGATTACCCCTCCCAAAAAGGCAAACGTGCTAAAGTTAGCTGGGAAAGTTATGTTTTCCGTTTTCTGGGACTGTCGTGGAGTCATCCTTGCCAAGGGTTACTACTGCAATCTTCTGGACAAGTTACGAGCAGCTCTGATTAAGAAACGAAGCAGTATGCTCTCCATAGGTTTTCGTCTTCTGGCTGACAATGCACCACCTCATTCATCTGAAGTTGCAGTTGACAAAACAAGGAAATGTGGCTTTGAGATCGTACAGCATCCGCCTTATTCGCCCTATCTCGCACCAAGTGACTTTTCTTGTTCCTGGAAATGAAGAATCTGTTGCGGGGTCACCGATTTGTCAACACAAATTACTTAATTAATGAAGTGGAAGAGTGGTTTAAAGCGAATTCTGCAGACTTCTACAATCAAGATATTCGGAAGATCAAGAAACGCTGGGAAAAATGTGTAAATATGGATTGTGACTACGTAGAGAAGAACTAACAATCACATATTAACAGAAACTCTCTATCACATTTTTAAGGCCTCTCTGGTAGTGTTAGATTAAGACGCAGTTCACTGTCGCACTAAGAACGTACTTGTTTACAAATGCTGTCGCAAGAGACCAATAACTCCTGCGAGAAACACCTCTGATTCGAGAAATTGCTGTAGTATACCTATTGAGAAATGTATTGCATCTGGGTCAAAATGAGTCAGTGAATACAAGGTTTCGAGTAGTGTATCAGAGAGTATCTAATGCAGGTTCATGATGTAACTGAGGTTGCATACATACAGGACGACATTCAAAATAAGTCGTAAAGCAATGGTTACTGGTTACGACAACGGCACTAAAACGAATTCCTTCATGCGATGGAAGTAAATGAAAGGGAGGTGCAAAAAAAGAAGCGTAAATATTCAACATGTCCATTAGATACGCGAGAACACCTAATTAAATTTTGTAAAATGAGATGTTTCCAAACTGGCTAACGTTTAAGGTCGAGGGGGTATTTAATGAGCTCCATCTTGAGATCCTATATGTCTCCAAGATTGCCTAGATATAATAAAATTAAAATAAATTCAATAAAATAGTGGCTCACAGGTTATTCACATAAAAATCAATATTGAAATGTATTGATCATTCTCGATCCTAAAAATCTTTGTATGCAATTAGGTCTCATTTATAAAAAATAATGTAATTCATAGAATAAGCACTAGACAAAAGTCTAATATCCATTATCCCAATTCCAAACTTTCTTGCTTCCCGAAAGTGTGCATTATGAAACCATCAAAATATTTGGCGCTCTTCCTAATGATCTTAAAGAAAAACTATATAATTTCGGTGCTTTTAAAAATGCTTCTAGAAAGTACCTATGTTCGAAATAATTTTATTCTGTACAAGATTATCCGAATGACATATTGTCCTGATAATGCTTATTGAGCTCTGTAAGTAGAATCTAACTTGTTCTAATGATAAATCACTGCCAATAGACTGTCGTTCTTCGATGGCCATATGGGTTTTCCGAATGTCTTCTCAGCGGTACTGCTGTAAGTCGGGAAGACAGTCCGTGTCTGGTGTAGGATTTAAGCTCTTGGGTAAGTGCTCCAGTCTCGCCTGTTGGCTTTAATAATTTTCTCTTAGTGGGCTTTGTGATCGCCTTCTCGGGAGCTTTGTTTGGGCTTTAAACGGACTAAATTCTGTCAGTACCGGGACCAGATGTTGGTGTGTTTTCAAGTTCTGGCCTTATATGTGTGACTGTCTGCTTGCGTTTCTGTTTTCCGGGGTCCTAGTTAATTTAGTTAAATTCTTGTTTCGGCAAAATTGTTTGTTTTCTACAGTAGCTTTGTTAATAATTGTGATACCCTTTCTTTTCCTGTGTTGCTTTAAGGACACATATTGTTGGATATTCACTATATGTAAAATTTTACAGTGTTGAACTGTTAAATGGGGCAACTGTGAGTCACTTCATTGTCTGCCGTTCCCGTAACCTGGACCACTATTACGCCTGTAAGTGTTGTAGACCCAAACAAACATACCCGTTTAACCAGCTTTAGCTGTGCAGTGCGCGGCCAGTGCCGGCTGGCACCTCTGATGCCTCTTCAAAAGCTAATTTAATGTATATGTATTGAAAAAAGGACAAATGTATCCACTGCATAAAGTTTGAGAAGTACAGGCAAAAGTCAAGTATTTAAAACAGTTTGATTTTCTATCATATATAATTATCCATGCCCTGTTTTACATATTGCTTTTCATATATGAGGGCTGTTCAATAAACAGTGATCACAATTTTTTTGACAACGTACCTTTACTCATCCTCATAATTTTGATGGTCCTTCTCAAAATAGTCTCCCCTGAATGCGATGCACTTGTCCCAGCGTTTCTGCCATTCTTCAAAGACATCTGCAGTTTCAACCACTGCTTCTGATGATGGATAATGCCTCCCATGGAGGCGTTTCTTCATGTTAGGGAATAGTAAAATGTCACATGCGGCTAAATCTGGACTATAGGGAGAGTGAGGGCTGCACTTCACGTTGATATTTGCAAGATATTCAGCAACAACGGTGGCAATACGCGGCCGCGCATTACCGCGGTGCAGCATCCAGCCTGCTTCACGGAAATGTAGTTTTTTGGGCCTAATAAGGACTTGCAATGTTTTTCGGACATCCCTGTAGTATTGCCAAGTTACCTATGTGTGCGCAAGTACAACATGCTGATAAACCATTCAACGAATATCACAGAATGAGATGACCATAACTTGCTTTTTGCGGGGTTGGTGATGAAAGATTTCTGTTTGGTCTCAGGATTCACATAATATAGCCAGGCTTCATTAGCAGTGCTTTAACTACATGCAGGCCTGCATGCGAATGTCCTTTTATTCGGGAATCAAGAGTCTTGGAGCCCACCGCGCACAAACGTGTCTCATGTGTAATGTTTCTGTCACCAACATGTGGGTGGTACCCAATGAAATGTTCAGTATTTCAGAAAGTGATCTTAAGGTAATTCGTCGATCCTCTCTCACAATGGCAGCAGCAGTGTTGATGTTTTCTTCCGTAAGAGCAGTAAACTGGAGCACCGGGTACACCTTCCTTTGAAATTGATTGTCTCCCCTCTTTAAACTTTTTAAACCACCTTTGAGCTGTGCTGTAGGGGAGAAGAGACTCTCCATAGGTCTCATGTAACATCGTATAAGCCTCAACTGAACATTTGAGACGAAAGCAGAACTTCAAAGCCGCATATTGTTCCTCGCGTGTTACCTGCATTGAAGCGGTAGGCGATACTGATCATCTCTGAACTAGCCTAGTTCTCACAGGTGGGAACCAGGAGTACCAACAATAAAACTACTACGGCATGTTTGTTTAACATTAAGCTAACAGAATATAATAAGACTGAATTTTAGTGCGAAAAATTATGACAGTAAAATAATTATGATTATTCTTTATTGAACAGCCCTCATACCATGTATATAACGTGTTCTTTATGTTAAATTTTCAATTATATATGCTATGAAACTGTATACCTCTGTACAAGTTCAATGTTCAGAGTCCTTTATGGCCAAAGTGAATGCACTGAACGCAAATCAATCAAATATAATCCAAGAAATAAGTAATTTTAAATAAAAAATGGTTAGAAAGATTTTTGTAGAAAGAAATACATTTTACATGTAAAGCGTAGTTCTTCTCCAAGTAATAATCTCGAAAGTATTTGTCACATATTTTCCGTTCGCTCGAATTAAATACAAAGTATGATATTAATCGCATTTTCCTTTTCTTAAATAAACTATTAAAAAGCTGACATGCACGCGCGTATCTGGTTCAGTAGAACTGAAAGCAAGCATCTCTGGTGAAATCTCGATTTCCAGTGTTATGTTGAAATTCAACACTACTACCTACCAATGATAAACTGAGGAGAAAGTAAAATGTATGTAAACAGAAGTTTATATTACAATTTTCAGTTAAATGTTTAGGCAACCCTACAGCATGATGTCGAGCGCAGGGTTTTTTCCCCCATTCATTTATACGCAGCCTTTAACTGCAATGGTCACATTGGCGGCCATTCTCCTTTGATACATATCGAAGGTGTTAACTCTTGTTCGGCTGGTTTAATCATTACATCACGCAGACTTTCGCACTCTCATTCATACTTCCGGACTCTGGGGGAAGATGAGGAATTATCTTGGACGGAGAAAATTCCCCACCCCGACCGCCGGGAATCGAACCCGTGACTCCTGGCACGGCATGCAGGTGCTCTACCGACTGAGCTACGGGGCCATCCAAGCACAGGTTTTAAATTAGCATCATTTTCGAGTCTCAAGCCGGCGGTGTTATTAAACCCCACCCTAGCAAAGGTAAAGATATGAGATTGCAATACATCAGTGTCATATAGGTCTTTGTGTACAGTCCACTATGGCAGGGATGTGTTCCTATGTGACGTCTCCCAGTCCCACCTCCTCCTCCTCCTCCTCCTCCTCCTCCTCCTCCTCCTCCTCCTCCTCCTCCTGTATCTCATCTCTTTGTTTCTTTATCGACCTGAGCTACGACGAATTTCGTACATAGCAACCACTTTCCTTTTCAGTCTTGCCTAACCATTTGACATTTTCCCACCCCTTTCATTACTTGTGTAGGACACTCGATAACCTCTGCTTCAGTAGAAAGGTTTTCAACTACATATTGATTTTTTTAATCTAACATAGTAAACATCAACCGCTAAACTGCGTGCGTCATATTACCAGAAGATTGGCTTGGCTTATCGGCTTGGTAATGCAATTAGTAGGCTGAGAATTTCGTAAGCGGTAACCACAGAACGAACGGAAATTAGGTTGAGCTGTAAATGGACTTTAGGCCCTACTGTCAGAGGTTCCACCCCTTCCCCCACTCCCTGCAAAATCAGTAAGCATAAACATTTACCTTGTACTGCTGTCTTCAAGCGTCACTTTCTCTGGTCACAGTAACAGTTGCGTAGTTATATGCAGAAGTGCAATATGCCTAAATCACGCTAAGAGGAATATATGAAAGAATTTGGTTCACGCATTTTAAGTTGAAGTGCAGTTCAAGCAGAAATAGGATCAATGTAAATTACAAAAATCAAGCTGCGCAAGACGGAACTTAGGATGATGGATCACCAAATTTAGGAGAGTTCAAATTAGACAAATTAAAACAACCCATCACCTTAAGCTCAGTGGAACGTAGGTTATAGAACATAGAATATAAACCAATCTAATATAGGCCTAATTAAACGGTGTATAGAATATAGAACATAACTAGTCATCGCAATAAAGAAGGAGATACCGACAAGTAAGCATGAGGCTCTTAGGAGTTGGTACCCTAATGAGCTCATAGCAGCAACTCTGGCCCTTTAGGGATAGATTGGCTCTTCATTTATTTTACTGTTAATGACTATATAATAGAACGCATGCCATGTCATCCAAAAATAAAAGGGAACAAATGCTTTATCACTGTACAACATTGTCGTAGTAAACGACATAGTCAACAACATCACGTGTTTAAAATCATCTATATTAGAAATGCCCATAGCTCTACAACTAATCGAGGAATTAAGCCAAAAGCTGAAAAGTGCTCAAGAAGCTATTGTTATACAAATGACCGGTACGAAATAAATTCAGACCGGTACTGGAGAAAAATAGTGGGTACCTATGCACAGTTATGGCATAGCCGGGATCAATTATGCAACGGGTAAAACGCAAAAGACAATGGTGAAATTGGCGTCAAATATTATCACGTTATAAGCAATGTCGTACTGCAAATTATAGAGAAATCATCTTCAGTAACTTCAAGATGTGCAAGGTGATTCACAACTGATGCATGCATAGGAGCAACTAACAAAAAAAAATGTACAGCTTATGTAGGATTGTATCACTAAAGATACAAGCTATAGGTACTGTTGGAAATGCATAGCATGCATAAATCCATTTTATGAGGGCTGTTCAATAAAGAATGATCACAATTTTTTTTGACAACGTACCTTTACTCATCCTCATAATTTTGATTATACTTCTGAAAATAGTCTCCCCTGAATGCGATGCACTTGTCCCAGTTCTTCTGCCAGTCTTCAAAGACATTCTGAAACCATTTTTGAGAGATCCTTCAAAATCGCCTCCGCAGCATTCACCAATGCTTCTGATGATGGATAATGCCTCCCACGAAGGCGTTTCTTCAAGTTAGAGAATATAAAAGGTCACATGAGGCTAAAGCCGGACCTTACGGATGGTGAAAGTTGCATTTCACGTTGATTTTTGCAAGATATTCAACAACAATATTGGCAATATGCGGCCGCGCATTATCGTTTTGCAGCATCCAGCCTGCTTCACGGAAATGTGGTGTTTTGCACCTGATATGCACTTGCAATGTTTTCAGGACATCCCTGTAGTATTGTAGAGTTACTGATGTGTGTTGAGTTACAACATGCTCATAAACCATTCCATGAATATCAAAGAATGAGATGACCATAACTTTCCTAGCAGAAGCAACCACTTTTGCTTCTTTGGGGTTGGTGGTGAAGGAGATATCTACACTGAGCTTTGCTGTTTGCTCTCAGGATTAAAATTATGTAGCCAAGTTTCATCAGCAGTGATTACGTTTGAAAGAAGCTTCGGATCTTCCTCTAACATCAACTTTAACTGCATTTAGACCTGTACGCGAATGTCCTTTTGTTCGGGAATCAACAGTCTTGGAACCCATCGCGCACAAACGCGTCTCATGTGTAACGTTTCTGTCACCAACGTATGGGTGGCACCCAATGAAATGCTCAGTATTTCAGAAAGTGAAGTTAAGGTAATTCGTCGATCCTCTCTCACAATGGCAGCAGCAGTGTAGATATTTTCTTCCGTAAGAGCAGTAACTGGAACACTGGGTCCACTTTCCTTTGTCTCCCCTCTTTAAACATTTTAAACCACCTTCGAGCTGTGCTATAGGAAATAACAGACCCTCCATATGTCTCCTGTAATATTGTATAGGCCTCAACTGAAGTTTTGTTTAAAGGAAAGCAGAATTTCAACGCCGCATATTGTTCCTCGCGTGTTACCTCCATTGCAGCGGTAGTCGATACTGAACATGTTTCAACTTGCCTGGTTCTCACAGGCGAGAACCAGGAGTATCCACAATGAAACTACTACGGCGTGTTTGCTTCACATTAAGCTAACAGAATATAATAAGATTGAATTTTAGTTTGAAAAATTATGACCGTAAAAAATTATGATCATTCTTTAATGAACAGCTCTCGTATATTAAAACGATAATCAATACTAAATACAATACGTCGGTGTGGTATACATTGCTTTCACCCTACATATTGCATAGGTAATAGGAAATAATTGTAGACATGAGGCAGCTTACGTTTTGTAGTCGATAGCACTGCCACGTTGTAGCTGTTTATTCAAGCAACTGTACGCTTGTAGCGGTCAGCTGATCGTACCCCCTTCCTTACCTGTGATTCATATCCATCACTGTTTACATTTTGTGCGACGGATTTAATGCTTTGTGTGTAGACAACTTGAAGCAAACCGCTTGGGAAATTCGCAGCCTAGCCATTAGTGTTTTGGGGAAAATTTTGTCAGTGCAAATCAAAATATTGTTTAGATTTCAAATACATTTTTCATAATTCATTTGTAAAATCATACAACTTGAAGTTCAAATGGCTTTATTTTCCAAAATGACTGATGCGTAAGCTATTGAGAAATAAAATAAATGTGTAACAGTCACAATCTTTTACCTTTTAGTTCAGAATTACTCCAGAAAAAAATTAACATATTTAAACCTCATTGTTTAATTCGCTTTACATTGAACAATAAAGGCCTCCCTATAAATAATTTGATTCAGATAATGAGAGCCTAGTAATTTTCATGATTATTTTACTATTGAGATTTTATTCATGTGGTTAAAAATACTATAAGTTAAAATATAGAAAGCTGCAAAATCTGTCTGATCCAAGCTAAAATTTCATTCCAATTTTTCTTTTCAGAATTTTAATTAAAATACAGTTGCGGAGTTACCTCACTTTAAATCCCCCCCCCCCTCTCTCACACACAGAATGAGAAGTTCATTGTTTCAATTTCTTATTCAGAGGTGAACTAACTTCCACTCAGAACAGATAATCTTCCATATATTAACGGCATATTTAAAGTTAACAGTACGGAATATTACATGAAGCACATAGGAACAATTAGCTAATCGGATTTCAACCGATCAATAGATCGGCGTCCTGAAGCACCCAGACGGACTCTGCAGCACTTGGGTGTTTTAATCGTTCTTATTTTATCTGAAGCATTGTATGGGTGAATAGGTAATTTACCTGGAGCCAGATTGTGTTAGCCACTTACGTCACAGACGTGCAATCTGACCTGTTCAGCAGATGTTTCAGTACTCACCTGGTCCACATCGATAAGTTCACCCGTATCACCCAACACACGAGAGTAGTGGGAAACACCTGCAAATACAAAATACTAATAAATATCCACTATTTATGACAACATGTCATATTCAAAAATGTGAAATCTCACAACTGAGCAACGAATAATATCAACTTGCAATGAACATACATCATAATCAACATTGTCAGGCTTTACTTTAGTAGTGGAATTTGAGCGAAAATTGACAAGTATATAGGCTGAACACTCGTTATTTCAAAGTCCTTAAGTAAAACACCTGCTGAAATAAAATGCATATGTTTAAAATGTCAAGTTTATCTTTGCATTAGGAAACCTCTCTCAACCCTGAAAATTAATACTCTATATGATCTACCTCCTTAGCAAATAAGTGGTGTACAACACGATATAAGTTGTCAGTGAGGATATGATGACTTTAGAGCTCAAGTGGAACAATTTTTGAAAATTTTAAATGGTTCTTTCAAATATACATATTAATACATTGCAGCTTACAATAGTGTAAATAATTAATTAGGACCTAAAATATTAAAAGTTCCTGTGAATGAAGAGTACAGTTTCAAACTCTAAACTTACGTTTGTGCTATAAAATCTGCTTCCTACTTTTGGCACTAAAATTGATCCTTACTATGCAAAAATTCTCACCAGAGACTTTTAAAAGGATAACAAGCAGAAAAGTATGACTGTGAACCTTTGACAACATTAAAGTGAAGAAATGTGTGTATTTAGAACTTAATTTTACTACTACTTTCAACTTTTGTTACAAAATTTCAAAAACTGTACTACAGTAATATTTACCTGTAAACCATTTAAAACAGCAGAAAATCTATTTTCATAAGCTACTGAATTATTTTATGTGCAGTTTTCAGACTTCGTTGTATAGTATATCAAAATAGCTAGAACAAGAATGAAATTAAGGATTTCATAAATTGTGAAATTACAATATTTGCCCTCTATTTCTATTTTTCAGTGCATTCGTGCATTCTACTTAGCATATTCTCTACATTTTAATAATTTGTACTTCGAATTTCTACTGTCGCTTGTACTTTTTAATAAATAATACTTATATAATGAGACAAAGTGAAGTGTTCTGGAAATACAATTCTATTCGCTATTTTCTTACTTTGAAGTAATTTTTATTTATGTATAAAATGTAGCACTAGCAGTACTGAATAATGCTTCTCATTTTATAGCATAAACATTACTTCTTTATTTCGTAATCGTGCTACAAAAACTAAAAGAGTTTGCCCAGTCAATTATTCCGAACAGAACTACCACACTATACCTAATATTAATAAAATATAACAATATTATTCACAACTAAATAGCTTTATTCTATATTCATGATACATTTTCAATAATAATAGTAATAATAATAATAATAATAATAATAATAATAATAATAATAATAATAATAATAATAATAATAATAATAATAATAATAATAATAATAATAATAATAATAATAATAATAATAATAATAATAATAATAATAGTAATAATAACAATAATAATAACAATAATAATAACAATAATAACAATAATAACAATAATAATAACAATAATAACAATAATAATAACAATAATAACAATAAAAATTATAATATAATAACAATTATAATAACAATTAAAATTGAACAGCAAGTCTGCCTTCTTCAAAGTTTCTGTATAAGTCCGACCAAGTGCGATTTCCTTTACAAACAAACATTATTTACTCTATGTCTTCCTCCCCACTACACAATGTTTGTATAGAACCATTTCTCTGGCCCTTTAGCTTCCACGCTCCAATTCTTCTCCGTGCTACTTTCCTCGTTGTTTACTTTAGCAATATAATTTTTCTCCACTTCAAGAGCATTTCGAAGTGACGTAACATAAGTAAGAACGATCCTCCCTCTATTTCTTGAAGCTTAATTCTTGGCATTTTCCAGAACTGTACGTATTTGTTTCTCTTCTTCTCCAAATATTACCTAAGTCATTACATTACCATATATTTATAATATTTATCCCGCTTTATCACTTAAAGACGATTCTTGGTCAATTAATAACTACTTTATTAATATATTTATTTCTAAATTTAAAATCCAATGACAATATTATGGGATTCTCTCCACAAAAAGTTTTTCTTGCTATTATTTCTAGTTTAACAACCTCCTTCACTGTTCAAAACGGTAAGTTTCTCTTTAGAAAGGACTGTGTTGATCTGAATGGTCAGTTTTCTGAATGTGAGTCCACTATTTCGTTGCATTAACATTAATTAACTTTAATTCAGAAAACTAATCTCCCATAGATTAACAAATTTATGTAGAGTAAAATCAACATAGAATAAGTCTTAAAACATTGTAACATGAATGATACACTCAGAATTTATCAGACATGCGTATACACGTTGGGCATTCAATAAATAGTAGCAACATTTAAACTCACAAGAAAGAAAACATTCCTACAACAGTGATATTTTTGCTGTGCTCAGACGTAACTCCTCCAACACGATTAACCCATATCCACACTTCAGCGAGAAGATGGATGTCATATGGTGATTTTTATGATCTTCGAAAAGACGCTACTACTCTGTTATAATTGTCTAATTCTAAAGCAAAGTTCTCTAACTGATAATTTCACTGTCGAGAAAATTATCAAAATCACATGGACTCTTGCGGAGTAGGGCTACCATTGTCTCCTCAATGTTGGTTGGTAGCATCAAACCATGGTTTCGTCTAAAGTGGTGATTATGTGAACGGAAACACTCACCCTCGCGTGCATAGCGTTCTATGTGGAACCCATTCAGTGCAGACTTTTCTCATCCTTAACTACTGAAGTATATAAAGAATTTTGCCAGGAGCAATTACAAATTCGCTTGCTAATACAGCCCAAGTCCAAAAGGGTATACTGTAACGGCGTTCACTTGCTGATTGAGGTCTGCAGCCGCACTTTCTTATAAACATTTTCCTTATTACCACGAAATGCATTCGTTCTCTAGCCACGGTATGATAAAGTCTCTCTCTCTACCATTAGCACTCCCTGTAATGCTACAGACTGTCAAGCATTCTTGCCTCTTTTAATTTGAATGTCAATGAATCATCTTTGTTCGTATTTACTAAATATTTAAGAGCAATACAGATAAAGTAGACAATTAAAACTTAATGAAAATATTTTACAAATAAATTTAGTTTCTTTTAACCCAAATATTATATGTATCAGATTTTCTTATTTCTCATTGTTATCAGACTGGGTCATTTATCATCGATAACATCATACACAATCAGTATGCCATGAATTATTTAATGGCCCAAGTATTTCGTACTTAGTTTGAAGGAATTTTATATTCAGGTATACAAGTGTATAGGAAAATATCTTATTGTAAGCCTGCCTATGGTGCGAAGATAGCATGTCTGCTTTATATTCAAGATATTTTTGAGTTCCAGCCTTGGTTATGCTGAGTTACTAGGATATCGTCTTTTCGGGGTTCTTACTGTGAGAAGACGAATGTTGAGTAGCTTCAAGGCTTAAAGCTAACTTGGCATCATTTCAACCATGTCGTTCATTCATCCTTTATCACGAATTCCGGTTAAAAGTACAGTAAATTAAAAGCCACCCTCCCCAAAAGTGTTCTAAGTGTTCAATATATGTCTCCGGATTCTTGAACCGTCTTCTTAGCATGTTTTCTCAATTTACGTCGCTATTTTATTTGTTTTGTCAGTTTATTTTCCATAGCCATACAGTCTAGGAGGTAGAGATATAACTTTATTTTGTCCTAAAGTTGAAGAGATTTTATAGCAACTGCCAGTTTTAAGCTACCCAAAATAAAATTCAACATTTTCCCCCTTATATAAAGGCATCTTGGATTCGTGAAAAGGAGAGAGATGCCCAAAACTGAAAAGCCAATTCTACAACACATGTTATATTAGCAATCAGTACCTTCAAAGATAAACATCTGAAAATACATGGAATATAATAAGTATAAGCTGTTTTCCCGAGTCGTTCCTACCTGCCTGTCTAGCGCTTGTTTCATTCTATTGTAAAAGTACTTCCATAATTCTGGAAATTGTGTGCCTCAATGGCACATTCGGCTTTAATTTCCCTGTATTTGCTGGTATAACTTCACCCTTTTAGGTGCAGATGCTACTGCTGCGGACCTATTTCATACGTCGTCCGTTCACATGACACAGGAGTGAGGTTTGTCAACATATCTAAATTTGGATTTAATCGATAGAGAATTAAGGGTAGTTTAAGCAGATTCCTACAAAGTTTCAGTTTTCAAGCAAATCACCGAATGTATCTAGTACAAATGTTCCACACAACAATTTAAACAATATTTGTCAAGTATTCTAACAGGATTGAAGTAGTGTAAAGAATGAATGAAACATTTCGAATAGAAACATGAAAAAATGTTTTGAGATTCGTCAACAGTAATATAGCATTGGATGAAATAAGATATGAACTTACAAAAGAACAACTAGGGGTACAGTTTGTTATGACATATACCCAATACGAAATCCTATGGAAAGATATATTTTACGAATGTTGGAATTCAAAATAAGCTCTTTAGTTGTAGTCTTAACCAAAAAGTAATTAAGTACGGATTACTTAAGTAGAAATTATATTTCGGTGAATATGATTATTTTTACATTCATAAAAATACCATAAACTTTGGTTATTGAAGTTGAAACATATTATTTTTTCTGATGTCAATAATTGCGTACTTAGGGTATCTCAATCTTATTTTGAGTGGTACTTCTAATTTAGGGCTGAATGTATTTCAAATAAAACATTGAAAAATGTTCCTGCTTCTGATATTGTGGGAACTTAAGAAAATATAGGTATTCCTAAATATTAGCAAAGGTTTTATAAGTATGGAATGAGTCAACATGAAAAATTCAATGTCATGGCCGGGATTTGAACCACGGATTTCCTGGTTTCCGTCCAGTCGCTCTTAACCTTTGAGCTACTATGGCCAACGTGTCGTCCTGACATTAAACTCTCCAGTTGACTTGTATATTTCCCCAGTAGTCCACTAGGGGCTCTCGCATCCGATATACACCGTTTGTGGCGACTTACTGTCGCAAGTACTAAGTCCCAGGCTTCATCATTTACCTCTTTATTATTTTAGTTAATTGATGGAAATTAATCATTTCTCCACACTAGCCGTATATAGGCTAAGGTAGTAAGTCGTCACAAACGGTGTATCTCGGATGCGAGAGCCCCTAGTGGTTTACCGGGGAAATATACAAGTCAACTGGAGAATTAAATGTCAGGACGGCACGTTGGCCATGGTAGCTCAAAGGTTAAGAGTGACTGGACGTAAACCAGCAGATCCGTGGTTCAAATCCCGGCCATGGCACTGAATTATTCATATTGACTATCTATCAAAAACCTTAGCCTATATACGGCTAGTGTGGAAAAATGATTAATTTCCATCAATTAACTAAAATTTTATAAGTATGTCTAGTGAAGTGGCTGAATCGATCATCACATGGTAGTGATGTAGTTATTTTAAGCCTCCTTTATCTCAACCTTCTTTTTTCATTCCACTATCGTATTCATTCTAGTTCATTTACAATTTATGAAAAATGAGAAATTTATGTAGGAAATTAGCTGCAAATTTCGAAAGTATCTTCAGACATGTACAGCCTAACCATAACATAAAAAATAAAATAACTGCGTTTGTCATTTTAAATTTAATGTCGTGAAATAAAACCCATCAGCATGATCTCGGAAAAACTGTTTTACTGCATAGAAAATATCCTATACACATCATTAAGTAAAAACTCATTAATGAAAGCTATATGCTGATGTAAACTGAACAATATATAGGGGTTATTTGTTATTTTAACTGAAAACCAGATACGATTTATTTGAAATCTATTCATATTCAAATTTAAGAGTGTTAGGTATGCATAGGAGATTGCTAGAACTTCAGAGCATTTAAAAAAAAATGTCTAATGAACAGCAGAGTGTAAGACAAGACATTTCTAACATTCCTGAAACGCTTATATGTATATTTGCGACTTATTTAATGTTTTATGTTTACAACACACACAGTCACCGTTTGTTACTCCAATAATATTTACTTATCTAGACTTTAAAACTAATTTGTAATATTGTAAGTCGTTAAAATGATTTAATAATCATTGCTCTTTTATTGCTTTAAGTGTACTAACACTCTCGCCATCACATTTTCAGACTTTGATGAAGCCTAAAGAATCAAGGTGTTACAGAAAATATCTTCCGGCAGATCATAACACCTAGTTACAGAAGCCAGAACTTGCACTTACTGCAAGTCTTCTACCAGTTTTTTTTTTTTTTTTTTTTTTTTTTTTTTTTTTTTTTTTTTTTTTTTTTTTTTAATTTACGTCCCCCATCGTCAAGACATATCGGACGACGAATGAAATGGGTGAAACTAAATTAGCCTGGGATTCATGTAGCTTAGAGTTACCCTACATTCGTCTTTAAGGATAAGGGAAAACCCCGGAAAAAACCCTATCCAGGTAACCGACACTGACCGAGATTCGAACTTGGGACCTCTTGAACCCCGAGTTCGAATCTCAGTCAGAGTGAGTTACCTGGATAAGGTTAATTAGTCTTGTAAAAGTCTGAGATATTTTAAAAGATCAGCTTGTTCCAGTTTTCCCTCAAGGACATGCTTCCTTGCTTAAACGTTAAAAAGCCCTCCAAAGTGACTAGTAAATCCATTGGGGAGAATTTTCTGGGTGCAGTTTGTGCTTGTGCTACAGATAAACCTGAGCAATCTCCTCATCTCTTAAAATAATAAATCTCACTCAGTAAACTGCGGTTCAAATAAAAAAAAAAGGCCATGGTTTATAATGGAAGAGCGGGCGGGTGGTTGTGAGTGCGACCGTGTGACGATGTTTGCACTACGAGACCAGAAACCTGACATCGTCCTCCAATTCCTGTCACGTTCTGTCCTCCTTTCCCTTTTTTATTTCTTTCGTTGTCGCCTACCATTCGAAACACTAAATCCCACACAAATTGTTCCGAGTTCAACGATGCAATATCTTGCCAGAATTTCTCGCTACGCTCTTGAGAGCAGCTAATTTTATCTCCAGCTTCTCCGCTGTCTAGTATTTTGATAAAATGGGTCTTTGAGCCGATATTACAACAGTGAAACAAACAGCAGAGTAATATAATAATAAACCGACGCACTTCACTGGCTTAAATCTGTTTCACTTAAGATTTAGTCTGAAGCTATATTTGTGCTTCCTTTATTCCTTAATATAAATTAAAAACCTTCAATTTTAAGTTCTTGGAAACCATTTATGGATAAATAATTTCGTTTATGCTAATGTTTCAGTAAACACATACAATAAACACAACAGGCAGAAAGAGACGCTCCATATTTGAACAAGAGTACCTACGGCTTGTGGAAGAAGATATGGGCTTAATTTTAGTCTATCCATTGCATTTGGATTAACAATTTAAATACCTGATATCTTACAATCACATTATTTTCTCTACTACTTACAGTTTTATATATTCTTGTATATCTACCTAGACCTAGGTCCACTGTGACTAAAACGCTCAGGAGGAAGGAGCTACAGGAAGTTACAGACCGCAAGACATTCGGAGAAACCCTAACAGTTTTAAGGTTCGAAGACTGCAGTGGCATAGTGAGGGTGATGAAGACCCTAATTGTTCATAGGGACTATATAACCTTTAAACAATAGAACTCCCCGGCATTGCCATACGTCACCAAACCCAGAAGCACTCCTGAAGGATGATGAAGTAACAGATTAAAGGGAAAATATGGAAGGGAAATCTTGAAAAATGAGAAACCACATCAGTTTTTGCTTATTAAATAGGGACGACTACAGAAAACCAAAGGTCGCGATACCTTTCCTGTCGGTGAAAATCAAATGCAGACCTCCCAAACGCGAGCCTCAAACTTACGCGTCTTGCTTGTTGCTCAAATTAATAGGACTTAATATTGTACTCCTACATGCCTTTGTTTTCATTCTAAAATACTTTTTTCCAAGATTTCCGCTTCGATTGGCCTATTTGTCTGAACTCATCAATGGCACTGCTCCACAAAACAGTTCGTTTTTAATTCTGTCACCGCTGCTTTGGGTACATTTTGCAGGGGAGCGAGCTCTCCTAACAAACGATAGTTTTGTAACAAACATGGTTAGATTTGAAAGCAATGATATTAGTGAAGTAAATGAAGCAAATGAAATGTGGCACCTCCAAACATCAAGAAACAAACCAATGGTTTGGAATTAATCTTCATAATAAGCACACATTTCAAAGTGAAACGTTTTCAAGTGTGGAGTATGTAATTTATTACTGTTAGGCTAAAGAACATTAGTAGAAGTTACAGAGAAATAGACTTTGACATTGGGAGTTTCTCGTGTTATGTTAATTGCACTGGTACAAACTTTTCCAGGGATTTCTCCAAGTTTCTAATGGATTCTTAATTGTTTTGCTTTGCTGATTTCAAATCTGAAATCGGTTTTGAGTTCTATGTACTGGTTTTCATTAAAATTCCAACTTTTTCTACACTGAACTTTTTCTGCACTGTAACCAAAAGGAGTGGTCCATACGTAAGACTAAGCCGGTAGGCCAAATTTTATCAATAATACTATTGTCATCCGAGAAAAAAAATATTTCCCCTCCACTCTACATCAAACTCGATTTGATTAACTAGTTTGTTAAAGCATTAGATAGAAATGGTGAGTGCTTCCTCCATATAGTCGTGCTCTTCCAACTTTGTCCCTTAAGATCAAGGCAAGAGTGCTTCTTGGACCCAACATTCGTATACTTGTATGCCATAAAGACTTTAAGGAAAGGGCTGCATTGATGTCATTCGTAGCTGTAATGCATTTTTTTTCTCGGTAAAAAGACTGCTAACTACGAAAGTCTGATAGCTAATATGTTGTCTGCATTTTATGACCTGGAATGTAACACGAGTGTCAAACACCATTTTTATACAGTCGTATTGATAAATTCCCCGATAACTTAGTAGACGTCAGTGACGAGCAAGTCGAAGACTTCCATCAGAACCTCAAGATTATGGAAGAATGCTATCAGCGAAGACAGGACAAACATATATCGGCAGACTACTGCTTGAATATTAAATGAGATCTACCAGAAGTAGTCCACAAATGTAAGAGCTTGAAACGCAGATTTCTGCCTCAATAGAATGTGTTAGTTATAAATCCCGTTCATATAACTGTAACCTCTTATGACGGTATGTATTTCAATTTGTGTCACTGAAGAAATTTATACTATCTTTATATTTAATTTGTATTATCCGGCTTTGTTGAGACTTTATTAAAACATGTATCCACAACTTACTCGTACGTTTCCCATGATAAAATCACGAAATATTGAAATTTGGAGAGAACAAAACACTGGAGCTTTCAGACCAACACAGACCTCTGACCTGGAACCAGCACCTATAAATCAGGTAAAAATCAACTGTTGATAGCAATTCAAAAATCCTATTGTTGCCCAATGCTATTTGTCTGTAAAGATAAATTCAAGTTTATCATGCTCGCGTCCACTGAAAATTCAAAGATGGCGCTTTCTATAACCTCTAGGTCGGTAAAAAAAAAATTAATAGCGTATCTAAAAATGCTCGATTTTTTTAATTATCTATCCGAGTTTAATTATCACTATATACTTTACTTTGGTAATTTAATCTGTCATTTAACTTCATAATTCCATTGAGAAATTATTTCTCTAATTGCGGTATTAAGAATAGTTTAACCAAAACTCATAAGCACTCTAACAATTACTATCCCTTGTAACCTATCAGCTGAAATTCACATCTTCAAAATATGCTAGCTTTGAAATTCCTAAGTCTTTGAATGACACTACGCAGAACAAACGAATGACAATTTAACATTAATATGATTAAGTATTGGGAAACAAATTAAAAGTGGGTATCTCCAAAACGAATAACGCCGTAAATTTGTAACACCTTAAATGATGTGCTTTAACACCATATTTTCTGCCTCCTTTTAAGATTTAACAGTTATAACAGTTATGCATAGAAAATCAGAGGCATACATATTATTAGTGTTTCACATATACGTTTAGTTCATGCTATTTTAATTAAAAACTGTCACATTAGAATAAAAAGTTCAGAAAATTACGTAAGAAGTTGCCTTAGGGAAGAATAAATTACGTTAAATGTCTTCGCCTAGCATGCTAAACTATGTAATAATTCAACTTTGAAATATCCGGCTTCTATTAGCAAGCTTCCTGTTCTCAGAAACAGAAGGTATTCTTCCCTGCACATTTTCCTGTTACTTCAGGAAACTCAGAACGTGTATTGCCGTCATAACTTCATTATTAGAAGTTTTGGGTAGAATAAAATTTTTCTTTTACTAGTTATGGGAAAATCTTAAGGATATTAAAATAGAGATTCCTCTTTCTTTTAGTTTACTGTAGTCATGTAATTTGTTATGTAATTCTGGCGATCGTCCATTTTATGTATTTTGTATGCATTATGAGTTATTTTAATGTGAAACGTCCGTTTTTATTTTGCAAAATCATGGAGTTATACCATGAAATACTTGTGTTTCACTAAGAAATTTTAGGAATAGATAAGTCTTTAAATTTTGTTCAAAATAAATAACACAGAAAACTTTTATAAGGATAATAATGAACAGAGTTGCGCCAAAATTTGTTTGCTACGAAATGAATGAATTTTTCGAGGGCTGTTCAATAAAGAATGGCCATAATTTTTTTTACGGTCAGAATTTTTTGCACTTAAATTCAATCTTATATTCTGTTAGCTCAATGTGAAACAAACACGCCGTAGTAGTTTCATTGTTGTTACTCCTGGTTCCCGCCTGCGAGAAGCAGGTAAGTTCAGACATGTTCAGTATCACCTACCGCTGCAATGGAAGTAACACGCGAGAAACAATATGCGGCTTTGAAATTCTGCTTTCGTCTCAACAAATCTTAAGTTGAGGCCTATACAATGTTACAGCAGACCTATGGAGAGTCTGTTCTTCCCTACAGCACAGCTCAAATGTGGTTTAAAATGTTCAAAGAGGGGAGACAATCAATTTCATAGGAAGGTGGACCCGGTGCTCCACTTACTACTCTTACGGAAGAAAACATCGACACAGCTGCTGCCATTGTGAGAGAGGATCGACGAATTACCTTAAGATCACTTTCTAAAATGCTGAACATTTCAGTGGGTGACACGTACACGATGGTGACAGAAACATTACACATGAGACGTGTTTGTGCGCGATGGGTTCCAAGACTGTTGATTCCCGAACAAAAGGACATTTGCATGCATGTTTGCATGCAGTTGAAGTTGATGTTAGAGGAAGATCCGGAGTTTCTTTCAAACGTAATCAATGCTGATGAAACTTGGCTACATCATTTTGATCCTGAGAGCAGAAAGCAAAACTCAGTGTGGAAATCTCCTTCATCACCAACCTCCAAAAAAAAAGCAAAGTTAGTTGATTCTGCTGGTAAAGTTATGGTCATCTCATTCTTTGATATTCATTTGATGGTTTATCAGATTTGTTGTACCTGCACACACATCAATAACTGGACAATACTACAGGGATGTCCTGAAAACATCGCAAGTCCATATCAGGCGCAAAAGTCCGCATTTCAGTGAAGCAGGCTGGATGCTGCACCACGATAGTGCGCGGCCGCATATTGCCAATGTTGCTGAATATCTTGCAAACATCAACGTGAAATGCATACCTCACCCTCCCTAATATCCGGATTTAGCTCATGTGACGTTTTTCTATTCCCTAACTTGAAAAAGACTTTGTGGAAGGCATTATCCATCATCAGAAGCAGTGGTGAACGCTGCGGAGGCGATTTTGAAGGATCTCTCAAAAATGGTTTCTAGCATATCTTTGAAGACTGGCAGAAATGCTGGGACAAGTGCATTGGATTCAGGGGAGACTATTTTGAGAAGGACCATCAAAATTATGAGTATGAGTAAAGGTACGTTTTCAAAAGAATTATGGTCATTCTTTATTGAACAGCCCTCGTTTTTTTTTATTTACATCCTCCAACGTTAAGTCATAGCGGACGGTGAATGAAATGGGTGAAATGATGTTCAAATGTGTCCAGGGTCCATGGAGCGTAGAACTACACGACATTCGTCTTTCAGGATAAGGGAAACCCCGGAAAAACCTTATACAGGTAACTTACTCTGACCGAGATTCGAACTCGGGACCTCTTGAATGTGAGTCAGACATGCTACCACCAGGATACCGAGGCGGACAGAACAGCCCTCGTATATGCAGTAGCACTGAAGAATTAATTTTGTCCCGTTCTCCCTTCGATGCCCAACAACATTAGAGTATGTGTCCTACTTAGGAAAAATAGGTTACATTAGGACTTTGTGTCAGTGTTCTAAACAGGTGGAGGCGAAGCTGTGGAGTTGTCCTATCACCGTGCAAACTATTTGTCTTAAAAATGTACGGTCAGGCACACACCATTTTGTCCACCACAACTCGTTACAGCGGTGAAATTTCCTGCGGCTGTTTGTTGGTCCTAGCTTATTCATGACTGAGTAACGATCCTCTGGTCCTGTTTGACAGAACATTTCATATCCTAAAGCTATCAGGTACCTTCTCTCCGCCAGAACAATCGTGCATGTGCACGTACATGCCTCGGGAAATGTCACATAATAATGAAAATGGGAGAAATTCATATAGTGCTAGAGCATGTTCAGAAAATTAATCTAAATAGTTTATATTGAAGGAATTTAAACTTTAAATTTGTGCTACCTATTTCTAAACCCAACTATATTCACTAGTTATTGCAATGCCTACACTCAAAAAAGAAGAAAACATAAGCCACGGTTTCAAAAATCGTTCGAATATATTCAAATATATCCAGAATATTTATCAGTAATAGCTACAGCAACACCGACTTGTTCATCTGCTACTTGAACACTTCACATCAAATTGTGATGTTTCGTCCGTAATGAAAATTTACAAAATAATCTTCCCATCTTCCGTACCTCATAATGCACAGAGGAGCTGTTGAGTTATGACAGATAATTCTAGTGTTATACATTCAGATATACTTTAAGACTCAATAACAGTAAGCTCTGATTGGTAGAAGGTGTATAAGAGGCAGTTCGTCTAATGAGCAGACACAGCCAAACCACATTTTGTCCAGGCAGAGATTTTGGCCATGAAATTTTATCGAAACATTGATCGTCAATTTAGTGATATATTCACAAAGACATTGCACCCAAAAGTCAAGATGTAAGTCAATACATATTAATTACTCTCTTCTCTCGTCCTCTTCTTTGACTTCTTTCTCAATTCCTCTTGTCTCTAAATATAGTTTCAAGTTGTAACCAATGACACCTTTGACAAAAGGTGTCTTGATTGTTTGCAAACCATACAAACTTGGCTATATATCCCATATCTGAGTACATGTTGGGTGTGTACCTTTCCTCGCGACCTGTGCCAGGACATCCACGGAAAATATTCATTTCAATGTTCCATGGACAAAATAATTCTGATGAATTGTCTTATGGACGAAATGTCTGTAGATGTTATCTATTAGTTTAACATCAATGCCATTTTCCTCCGTGGACGTAATATATTGGGGAAATGTTCTGTACCAGTTGGAAGGTTTGTATAATGCTGCTGGACTTGCGCATTGTAAACATATTTGCATTGCTGTCAACGATCAGAGAAATGCTGGCTACAAACATTTGTACATACCGTTTAAACTACTTTTTATACTCATCATAGTTTCCTATATATACTAAAAGCCTATTATAAATTTTGATTTTCTTGCTTTATATTAATCGACATAAATGTTTGGAAAAATAACTTTAGATACATTTCTTTGTATTTAAGAAGGTGGATAGTTTGTCTACTCTCGACTCATCTTTCCTCCTGGGATGCCCCACTTGGGGCATAGGTACAAAAGACCAATCTGGGCGAGGTGCCAAAACCCCTTCGAACAATCCAATCCAATCTTTTTCTCAGTTTATGCGTGAGCGGGAGCAAGGATAAGCAATACCAGATAACTCAAATTTAATGAGGTTGGAACTATCTATTTGAAATGAGTTGCAGATTGTTGATATTAAAGAATTAAACTGTTTCTTTATCTTACCATTTATACTCTATATCTGGTAATTTCTGTGGTATTCAGACTTTTGTGTCTTAAAAGTAATTGTTTCCGCAGCAAAGACACAAAACATGTGTTGCTGAAAGTTGCAGAACACGTTCAGCTGGAAGTTTCCTAAACATTTATACAACAACACCTTGCTCTAAGTGCTGCGACTGCCGATAAGTAAATAGATCACCATAAACATCCCATAGTAATTTCCCTTTCACATTGAAAACTCGAATTTTACCAAATAGTAAGTCAATAGTAACGACGAGAATTGAACAAGGGATCTTCACTCCGCATAATGATGCTCTTATCGCTGGAACTCTTATATCAAACTTACACATACATCTTTTCGTATGATTCAAGGAACCCAACAAACTTCCAAGGCAGTCTGAAATATTCGAGATAATTGTAATATTGGAAGTTGTTTTAATGTGCCGGTTCAGCGAGTAGTAAACCACTATTAGTGTTTATTTAAATTTGAAAAATGTTCTTCCATACTAGTCAAGTTTGACATGAGAATTACTTTTAATGTAGAGGTGCCAGAAGAAGCGGTTGATCCTAAGAAACATTATACCAGGTATAGCAATTTCTGAACATTAAAAGCAGAGCAGAAGGAAATAAGGCTGAATTGTATTAGTAGAATATTGCAAGTAACCAGTCCCCCCACCTCCCGTCGTCCTCATAGTTTAGGGCTAACATGCTAGCTTCTGATTCCGGAGGTCAAGAATTTAAACCTGGTAGAGTGCGATGGATTTTTTATGACTTAAAAATATTTAGCATGGCTACCTTTGGACGGAAAGTAAAGCCGATATTCGATACCGTAGATTTATGGCATGTAAAAACCCTCAAGCATGAATAAAGAGGCCTCTGAGTAAAATTAGGTGATATTGCACGCCAAACATAAAATGTGACGCCGAGAACCACAGCAGTTATAGAGCGTTCATAAATAAAAACTTAATTTCAATTTAATCTACCACATTCCGCATAGCTTTTTGACGTTTGCAACATTGAAACCGGGTTTATCTCTCTATTAGTGACCCTTTCCCGTTGTTGCCCAAGTGCATTCTCATGAAAATAGTTTGAGTGTTGATAACTTCAAGACAACTGTTGAATTTCTATGTCTGGTAATAGATCTTAGAAGCTCAAGAGTATAACTCCAAAAGAGGAAATAAACACTTGTTTATTATGGAAAAAAGGAAAGAGTATAATGCATACAGGAACAGTTGGATGAGAAATCAAACGCAAGCTAGTATTAGTAAATAATTCTGGTAATTTAAAAATGCATACCTACTGTGAACGTAGAAGAATGAAGCAACGAAAAAAATTAATGACATACTTTTACTGAGCAATACACTAGATTGTGTAGAAAATTTAAATCCTGACACAAATTGAGAAAGAATCTTTGGGAAGACCTTAAAATATTCATACTGAGAACAATAAAACTGTCCATTTGACAGACAAGTAAGTGGTTGATCTGTTCCGAAGCATATAAGGAAGAGGTAACAAAATGATGCATACATTAAACGATAGTCAAAAAGAGGTTGCGAATAAGAAAATTAGGTACAGGGCAGAAGATGAATGCTTCATATGTGAAGATGAAGTGGAAAGCAGAAAAGAGATAACGATGGAGAAGTTTGGACTCGTAATGAAGGAAATAGTTTTGGACAGTAAACTTAATACTGGAGCATTACAGCATCCAATATGAGATAAAGAGAACCTGAATATGCCCTAAACTCAATTACGACAAATAAAAGAGACAACGGAAACGTTGACGGAAGATTTTCTAGGATTCAAATCACGGCTCTACTAGTAGCAGAATTGGAAAACCCAAATTTACTATCATGGTTAATGCAGAATTGAAGAGCTAAAAGAGCTATAATATACTATCTTCGTTTGCATAAAATGGGATTACCTCGACAGCAACTGATCCACTGTAAATAGGAACTTTCTGCTACTGTTTTACAGCAGAAGTCGTAGAGAAGTAATGGAGCACAGTACACGGAGTACATTCCGGTGAAGCTCAACTTATCGCGCCTCCGGGTATTGCATTACAAAGCAAGACGCGTTGCCATCCAAAAAGATTTACTGCCCAGATCTCCTAGACTTTTCTTTGGAGCGTGTCAGGTGAACACTAGCCCTCAGGGAATTCAACTTTCAGAGGGGATATTCATTCCTTTGTCTACCGTTTCTTCCTTTTAGAGAGAGAAATGCCTTGCAGTGGCGAAGCGTCAAAATACTGCTCAAGATTCTGACATTTCTCTTGGGAGCATCCGATAACACCTTGTCGATATCTTCCAGTTCAAATTCAGGTTGTATAAGTAAGTTATCCGTATGACATTCTTTCCCCATTCCCCATTCTCAGTTTCACAGTTTCTGAGCATCGATGTAGCATATTAAATAAGAGTCTCCTAAAGGTAAGTTACATTTACTTTATAGCGTAGTAAGGTTAATAAAAGTCAAGTTACTTAATAACGGTTACATAGCTACAGGTAGAGGTACAGTCTTTGCCTCTATTGCATTTGTGCAAAACTCCAACGAACGCAACTGCATTTCGAGGACACTGCTATGTAATGCAATAATAGGGGACTGACCTGTCTTTTCTCACGTTTACTAATAATTTTAAAAAAAAACATAAGTTACCCTTGCGTTATAACAGGTGTTTCAAATTATACCTACCTACGCTTGCACCAATTCAACTCATTTTAGGTATACTCAAAGAACATCCGTATCCATTATATTACTGGATTTCTACATATTTCCGTTAATGCATAAACTACCCTAAGCACAGATAATGATCAAATGGACCTGGGCTCAGAGAGCGAGCAGGCTAGTATTTTTTATAAAAAAAAACAAGTAACGCAAGCATTATTTCCTGGAATTTCTTATACGTCAGCCCCTATCTCCTATATCCTTTCCTTGGTTAGAGGTGTTGGTTATAATTTATTTTTGTCTGAAGTAGAGCCGGTCTGTTTACACTTTAGCAGTCTATAAATTGTAGGATTGTTAGTAACTGTGGTATCAGGGAATTTCTGTGCAAACTCAAGCTCACATTCCACCGATAACAGCTTTGTAACAAAACTTTTGTACACACATGTACGCACGCGCACGCGCACACTCATGCGCGCACACACACACACACACACACACACACACACATACACACACACAGAGAGACGTTTCTTAGTCTCATAAAAACTCGAGAACAGCTGAACCCATGTGCCTAATTTGGATTTTGAAGTATTTGAAATATTCGTATGTAAGTACATGCAACGTTTAAAGGTGAGAACAAAAAACCTGAAGTGATAATGAACCGGATTATTAACTAAATATAAAAGTACACGTGCAAAATTTTACTGAGCACATACATCTTTTATGTTGTTTTCAAATGCTAGGCTTTGGCAATGAAGCCATTAGCTCTCTTGCTCTCTAATATTTCATTTTATATGAACTTATTGCACATAATGCTGCTTTAGAATCAGAAAGTATGACAGCAAATACGTCTATTTCTTTTTCTTCTATGACTTTTTGAAGGTCCACTTTTTTTACTCTGTGAAAGTCCTCCGGTATTCCATTGGAGAATTTTGAGGGTGTTCTGTAATTGACATACGGGTTTTATTTTCGGCAAACGAAAGTATTACAAGTAGATATATATTCCGCTTCTTGACAAAGTCTTCAGAGCTATTTCACTTATCATATTTTATTAAATAACGTTCATCGTGTTTTATCATGAATGAAATTTTTTATTCATTATGGTATACCTTTCGAGCATTAGACACAAATTACTTTCTGAACGTATTATAACACTAAATATTTGACCAAAGACAATTGTCAAATGTTGCTGAATCCTTGAATACCTTCTTTATAATTTCCGTTTGTGAATTCGTGAATGTGAATTGAATGTACACAAAATTAATTGAATTGCTTTGTAGCTTTGTGAAGTTCGTGGAAACCTTTTCACTACGCCAATGAGAAGACGACTTGATTTATGTCGTAGAAGTCAGTGAAATGTGTGACGAGCTACGTCACCTGCTGACCGCACTGACGAGCACCGAGACACAGATAATACTAATAGTCGTGTTGGTATGTCAGAACTACGTTCTAGAGTGTCTGTTTCTTCCAGGGAAGTTGTCGTACAAATCAGTTGACACAATTATAATTGAGGATGACGTAGTCAACTATCCCACAGAGTTTTTAAATTCATAACAATTGTCTGGACTCCCACCTCACAATTTAAAATTAAAAGTGGAATGAGTTGTGATCATGCTGCGTAACATGAACCACGACTGTGCAGTGGAACGAGACTAACTGCGAAAAAGCTAATGAATAATATCATCGAGGCAACAATAATCAAGGGAAAGTACAAATGAAAGCATATTTTGATCTGGCGTATTACCTTTTGATTTTAAGCGTCTTTTTTTTAATTTCCCCTGCGTTTGGCCTTTGCAATGACCATAAATAAATCGCAAGGGAAGTCCTTGGAATTTTGCGGAATCAACTTGAAGTTTCCCTGTTTCTCTAATGAACAATTATGCGTCGCGTGTTCGCGCGTCGGAAAACATCATCTATGTATATTTACGCACCTCAAAAAAGACAAAAAGTATTGTTTATCAGAAAGCTTTAAATTGATTACTTAATTGTAACACTGTTGTATTTAAATATCACTGCCAATTGCAGAATAAATAACTAACTAATCCGAACATGTTGTATTTATATATGTAAATAAGTTCAGACAACTTCTATTGGCGGTACGAGGTACGCCGGGTCAGCTAGTTAAAGACAAACCCGCGATTAGAGTATCGACTAGGTTATTATCGTCTTCCTTAAAATCCAATGGCTTAACCTAATTGTGAGTTTTGTTTATGAAGACCAGTTACCTTAAGTATTTTCAAACTTGTGTAAATATGAGGGCTTTTCAATAAAGGATGATCATAATATTTTGCGGTTATAATTTCTAGCACTAAAATTCAATCTTATTACATTCTGTTAGCTTAATGTGAAACAAACACGCCGTAGTAGTTTCATTGTTGGTAGTCTTCGTTCCCGCCTCTGAGAACCAGGCAAGTTCAGACATGTTTAGTATCGCCTACCGCTGCAATGGAGGTAACACGCAGTTAAAGTTGATGTTAGAGGAAGATCCGGAGATTCTTTCAAACATAATCACAGCTGATGAAACTTGGCTACATCATTTTGATCCTGAGAGCAAACGGCGTCCTTGGAGCTTAGAGTTACCCGATATGTGTCTATCAGGATAAGGGAAAACCCCGGAAAAACCTTATCCACGTAACTCACCCTAACCGAGATCCGAACTCAGGACCTCTTGAATGTGAGGCATTTGGGCTTGAATCTCGAAATAAAGCATCAGTTTCTCTGTTTGGTACCGCATGTGCGTGGGTCATAACCACAGTTCGTTGATCAATACTCTCTGAATCTGAATAGTGTTCATTTTCAGTAGCACTGCATGTTGCAATAATGCCCTCAGTAATCTCTTTACAACCTCTGTCATTGTCGATTTGAAATCAACGTCAGCTTCATCAAAATCAGAACAGCTATTGATATTTTTAAAAATGTCTATAAAATCTTCTTCCACACTTATTTTTTCTTCTTCTTCAATCTTGTTTTCCGGCAAGTCACATACACGGCAGGTCAGAACATAATCCATGACTTTGTCGAAGTTTCTCTTCCAACCTGGTTCAAGCAGGTGGGATGATAATAATAATAATGAATGATAATAATGACGATGATGATGATGATAACAACAACAACAACAACAACAACAACAACAACAACAACAACAACAATAATAATAATAATAATAATAATAATAATAATAATAATAATAATAATAATAATAATAATAATAATAATAATAATAATAATAATAATATCTGAAGAATAAAAGCTTAGTTCCATATTGCATGCAAATGTTGATATGGGCAGAGGAATTACTAGAAGTTTTATTAACGAACTTTCTGAATGAAAAGAATAAATACTGTAAAATTAAATCGTCCCACTCGATGATGTTTGGAAAAATATGTATATATGGGCTATTTTAGAAATGGGTAATGCTACAAAGTCTTATTTCATCCTGAGGATAGACTTAAGCGAGCTGCACGTTTATGTTACTTTAACTTTTTAACTATCTTAATAATTTTCGTAGTCTTATGCAGAACTACAGAACACAGAAGTTTATTTACGAAAAATTAAATACATAAATTTTTCCCACTTTCAATGTCTCAACACGCGCAATCTTATTGAAATAATCAGATCTTTTTCATGATATATGAAGAAACTTTCCATATAAATACGGAATGATGAGATCTCGTAAATTGCTTGGTGTCGTAACCTCGAAAGCTTCATATTTTTCCTACTTTTTGTTCCATGTATTGTTTTCTATTTGCGTGAACAATCTCATTTCTGTAAAGACTTATTTTTTATTCAGAGCACAAATTTTGATATCGCCAGCCCTGTGGTGGATCGGAGTACCTCTTCTGTCTACATTATATGTGAAAGGGAAAATGAAAAGAAAACAAAAACGAACACTGATCTGAGGATAGCAGGAAAAGGGAGATTCACAATATTCGAGCATTACTGTACTTCGTTCTCCAGATGTGGCAGAAAGCTGTTTCACTCAAACAAAACTAATCAAAAGTTTGAGGAGCACGGCCCTGGCACATTAACGAGTGTTGCCAAATCTCCCTAAGCCTGGAGCATTTCAGGGGATGCCACCGCACATAATGGAATTAACCTTTGTGTTGTACACAACAAAATGCTTATTAATTCCATGATGATGAACATTCTCTCTGACAGAGTAGCAATGTTCCTGAGAACCTTTCTGTTCTCATTTGAACAATTGAGAAACGTAATGGCTGTCATTCATCTAACACATTTGACAACTCTTAAAGAGAGAATGGAACATTGGAGAATGGAATAAATGGAATAAATCCCGCTCACGCTTTTCGCTTCCTACCATGTACCTCTATAAGTAGGTATAGAAAATAATTTATTCTACCCTAAAATCCCATACGGAAATATCACTCAAATAGGCGTTTTGAGGCCTCCTGAATATCAAATATATAGAAACCTGTGTATGCATGTAGATAAATATGTATATAAGGACGCCAAGCTGAAGCGGTTGTCAGCGCCCTTTAAAAAATCATTTTTGGCAAAGGCCAGATATAAACGATTCTAAAACTTAATAAAATTGTAAATAAAGTCACAAAAACTACATGTACACAACAAAAACAAAAATAAAAGAAAAAGAAATATAAGACCAAACAGCATAAAAAGAACTTTCTTCACTACATTCTAAATCTATCCTTAAAAAATAACTTAAAAAAATTCTCCACCGCTTTGTTGTCTTCCACCAGCATTTCTGCGAAGCTGGCCGGCAGTTGTAGAGACGTCCTAAGGTGTGCTAGGCAAAAACACCCTAGCAGCACGATAACGCTTCGTTGCAAAACGGACAGACTGGAGCAGGCTCCCTTCTAAACAAAAAGCTTCGCGTAAAAAAGGAGTGCGCAATCCGCAACCAAGCCAAACTCTCCTCTTCTTGACGAGATGAACGACAGGAGCTAACCCAGCGAATCGGAAGTTCTGTCAGAGATCTAAGTTTATTGCTGCGGATAGTGAACCACTCTTCCTGGCAGTAGGTCTGCAGAGCTCTCCACAGTACAGCTCTAAAATCTTCTGATGTAACAGATGGTACTCTAACTCTGGGCTCCATGGTAGCCATCTTAGCTGCCGAATCCGCCATTTCATTCCCCGGCAAGCCAACGATTCCCGACTAGGAATCCATGCACACAACACGCTAACGCCGGAAGCATGTGAAACGTGGAGGGCATCCTGGATACGCTGCACAACAGAGTGGTAGTTGTACAGCTGCCGAAGGCTCTGAAGTGCACTGAGGGAATCACTCAGGATTAAGCAGTGTCCCATCTTTCGTCGACGTATATGTAAAATAGCCCGGTATATTGCATAAAGCTCTGCAGAATAAATGTAAGTGCTAGTATGGAATCCGAAATTATATGTTTCGGTTCCACACACATAAGCACAACCACACCATTTGAGCTCTTTGAGTCAACAGGATACATGGATAACGTGATACAAATAAAAAATGTGCGGATACTAGACATAGACATGGTAGATTTATGGTATTTAGTCATTCCCGGATCTACTTGGGACATTCTACACAACCAAGGAGGGTATGCTCTCTGTCCGTTAGGATACATCTTGGGCATTTCAATGTCAAGCTGTCTAAGAAGTTCCCGGAATCGGAAACCAGGTGGCTTTGGTTTAATAGAAGTGTTCCTATAACGCGCGTGCATTAAGCTGTTCAAGAACGGTGTAAACGTTGGATGTGTTGGCATGCAATTAAGTCCACAGCCATAATTTGCTAATAATATGTTGCACCTGTACTGCAGAGGAGGTTCTGCAGATTCATCATACAGGCTTATAAAGGACTCGTTGGAAATGCACCATCTGCTATACGTATGCCACAATTATGGACTGAGTCTAATTTTTTCAGCATAAATGGACGTGCTGAGCCAAAAACGATTCTACCATAATCTAATTTGGAACGGATTAGTGCGTGATAGAGTCGGAATAACACTGTACGATCCGCTCCCCACGATTTTCTACATAGTACCCGCAAGATATTTAACGATCGGCCACTTCGTGGTTCGAGTTGTGCTATATGCGATGCCCAGCTAAGTTTTCTATCAATATCAATCCAAGGAACCTCGTCTCATCTATGAAGGTAGTAGATCCGAGTCTAAACGGAGCGCTGGTGCTAATCGGCTATGACGGCGCTAGAAGTTAACGCAGATTGTTTTCTCGACTGAGAATCGGAAACTGTTTTCTAAACTCCAATCTTTAAGGTTGTCTAAGGTGGTCTGTAGGCGGCGCTGTAGATTCGCTCTGCGCTGAGATGTACAGTAGACGGCAAAGTCGTCTACAAATAGACATGACGACACCTCCGGATGAACACATTTCGAGATAGAATTAATCGCAATAGCAAAAAACGTGGCACTTAATACCAATCCCTGAAGTACACCGTTCTGCTGAACAAAATGATTCGAACAAACCGAGCCGTCCCTTACTCGGAATCCGCGGTCTTTCAAGAATGCCTGAAGGAAGAGTGGTAGGCGTCCACGTATATTCCAGGTACGCAGAGTGCGTAGCAACCCTGCCCACCAAAACATATCATAAGCCTTTTCAAGGTCAAAAATATTCCGACCATTTGACAGTTCTTAAGAAATCCGTTCATAATCTGTGTCGACATTGACACAAGATGTTCCACTGTTGAACGGAGTCGTAAATCGCACTGGATGTTACTCAGTAGGTTGTGCGTATCCAGCCACCATACTAACCACCCATTAATTATGCGTTCCATCATTTTGCACACCCAACTGGTGAGGAAAATAGGACGGTAGCTAGAGGGGAGGTGACGGTCCTTTCCAGCTTTCAATTTTTTTTTTTTTTTTTTTTTTTTTTTGTAATTTACGTCCCCCAAAGTTAAGTCATATCGGACGATGAATTGAATGGATGAAATGAGTCCGGGATCCATGGAGCTTAGAGTTAATTGACATTCGTCTTACAGGATAAGGGAAACCCCGGAAAAACCTTATCCAGGTAACTCACCCTGACCTAGATTCGAACTCGGGACCTCTTGAACGTGAGGCAGACATGCTACCACCACGCTACCAAGGCGGGCTTTCAAAATAGGTATATGGTGGCTTCTCGCCACTTATCAGGAAACGTGGTATCAACGCAAACATGGTTATAGGCCTCGAGCTGGAATGCCTTACCTTCAGGTGAGACATGTAACATTTGAGCGTGGATTCCGTCCGATCCTGGCACTAACAGCGCGCAAGTGAAAGAGCTTGTTCTAACTCTTCCAAGGTGAAGAGGCGGTTATGATCTTCTAGGTTTCTGGAACGAAACACGAAACCTTGTGATTCTACCTGAGTCTTAATTGAGTTGAACTCAGGAGCAAAATTATATGAGCTAGACAGTTGAGCGGAAGCTCAGCCGAAGATGTTAGCCACGTCAAACGGATCAACAATAACTGCTGCAGATGTTTCCAGACCAGCGATTGGCAAGAGGGTCGATTTTCCGGCCACGCGTCTTAGCTTATCCCATACAACAGAGGAAGGTGTACGTCTGTTAAAAGATGATACAAAATTGTTCCATGAGGTCTTCTTGCTATCCTTAATTACTTGCCTAGAATTTGCACGCGCCTTCTTGTACTCAATTAGGATACTCAGGGTAGGGTCTCGTTGGAATACCCTTACATCACGTCTACGAGCACGAATAGCATTCCGGCAGTCGTTCGCCCACCATGGGACAAGAAATCGACCGAGGTGGTTAGTCGAACAGGGAATAGACTTTTCTGCAGCGGAAAGAATCTTTTCTGTAAGATGATCAACTAAATCATTCACAGACTTGTACTCATTGTAATTAAAAACAGCCAACTGGTGTAGATATTTAGGATCTTTCAAGGATGCAACTTGGGAGTTCTCAAGAAAATTCGTCATAGCAAACTAGCTTTTACAGGGGAAAACGTGTATTAAAATATTTCTGATAAATATTTCTGATTAAAAAATATCAAGAAGTAAAAAGGAAGCATTTTAAAACATTAAATAATTAATATGGAAAAATTATATTGGATATGGAAGTTCTGTTAATATAACACATCCCTGTTTATTTGAGGTGCGAAGTCACAGTTATTCTCTTTCTGGTGATGCCAAGCAGCTAAGAGAGAATTTCAAAGACCTATTTCATTTTTTAAAGAGTTAATTACAAATACGTCCCCTTCTATCTCTCTTATCTAAAACAAAATGTGTAATGAAACCATTTATGAAAACTTCTATGTCAATTCACCTGAATATTGACAAAAATAATCCTTTGTGTTTTCTTTATATAAGACATACGAAACCATAGTGTACCGAGTCTACCAAATCATACTTTTCATAACTAGATACATTTATGTCGAAATTTGATATATTTTGGTAAGTAAGATTTCCTTTATTTTATCTTAAACGTTTTTAGAACTCTAACCAGATGATAGGGTGTTAAAATGGCATTTTGAGTTAATATCTCTGATCCATTTGGAGGTATGGCTTGTAAAATTAATTTAATAATTGAAATAAAAGTTGTCTGCTAAAGCCTAATGCAGTTACAGTCCATTAGGAACTATTGCAGCAGATCATGGTCAAGTGAACCGGATTACGCGCCATGTGTGCACATTGCGGTTTGCTCAGAGATGTGGTTATGTATTTAGCCTTGATTATCGTCCGCTAACTACGTGTCTGTAGATCGTGCTAAATTGACACATATTCCACTGTCCACCAATTAGTGTTAATAGGATATTGGTATTTCAAAAGCCTGGTGTGATATAATCAATCTTTGTCTGCTTGCTATCGTTTCCGTAAGTTACTCATAAAGCAATCCTGTTTCCAAATTCTCCTGGTAACAATTTTAAACATATCCTGGGATTACTTTCAAAATATAATTTGTATTAGGTATAAAAATACTACAGTAAGTTATAGTTCCTCTCATACCAATTAAATGAAAACAAGTAGTCACAGTTTCTTAAATAATAAGAATTGGCTAAAAGCTAAATGCTAAAATCCAAGAGTATATATGCGGATCAATATCTGTGAACTGGGTTCCCGAACAAGGAAAATCTGGGCGTGTAGCCAAACCACCGCGATTTGAGTCTCGTCTGAGGGCAACTAGTTCTTTCCTCAACAACTTCTCTCCGCCCATTTATTTTTACACTCCTGCGCATGAAATTACCACTGAATACCCAGTTCAGAAATGACACAAAACATTTCAGATGTAAGGAAATTCTATCAGATATTCGAAATAAATGCAGAACGCAGAAAATTCTCTATAATTGCAATAATTAAATTTCGCATTCTATGATAGATGTCCATGTAATACGTGGCGAAAATGTAGCACTTTAAGCATGAGAATTGAAAGTTGGAGGTAACTGGACAAAATGTGGAATGTAAATAAAATCTGAAAAAAATTCTAAATGTCGACAGTTCTCTTCTGTTACTTTTTTCAACACATACTGATAATATAAGAAGTATAATGTATACAACATTTTAATGGGTTATATCAAAATGCTGTTGTTATTCGTTTTATATTTATAAGCACATTGCTATGTCAATATGAAATGCTTCTAGAAACTACGGTTTGAGCTTATTACCCAAACTGAAATTTTGGCACAGACATTCTTACTTTAATTAGTTGAAGAGAAAATATAGCTGTTCGCGTAATAGTGGCGTGACTTCTCAAACTTCTAAATATGATAAATTGGATATATTTAATTTCAACGTTTCCTTCTTTTAATTAGTACAAGCTTAAGTATTATATAATGTTTTAGGCCAACAAGCTATAAACTGTGGTCCGAGACGCACTTTGAGCACTCTGAGTGGTAAAAGATCCGGTAAAAAGAACTAATTAGAAACTGAAAAAAGGCACTTTCTGCCTAAACGCTACTTGTTACATTACATAGTCATTTGTAATTTCGGATTTCAGAAAGACGAGGCACATGCAATCTTAAGTAGTAACTACTTTGAAAGTTTGCATTACTTATTTGCTAGTTTACAGGACTGACACATTCTCAGTGGAAAGGTGGTTTATGACATTTGCTTCTCCAGGTCAATGCTTATCATTAGACAGCTTTGCTTTTAGACACCTAATCAGAAAGCATTTTACTTTTTTAAAATTTTCGTGAAAGATCTACTAGACCTATGGCGTTTATCTTAGTTCTAAGCTTTAAAATGAATTTAATTTCCGGAATCCTCAAAGTTACCTGCAATATATTCGCAGTTTTGTCCATCTTTGACTTTTTTTTTATTTTTTTTTTTTTTTTTTTCTGTTTACGTCCTCCAGCGTTAAGTCATATCGGACGATGAATAAAATGGGGGCGAATGAGTCCGGCGTCCATGGAGCTTAGAGTTACCCGACATTTGTCTTTCAGGATAAGGGAAACCTTCGGAAAAAGCCCATCCTGACCGAGATTCGAACTCGGTACCTCTAGAGTGTGAGGCAGACACTACCATCTACGCTACCGAGGCCGGCGGTCTTTGAGAAGTGATGATGGTGATGGAAAACACTAATGATGGCCTGATTCCATATGAAATGCTACTTATAACGCATGTACCATGTTGAGGAATACTTATTTTCACTTATAAAGCTTCAGTTATTTCTGTTTGATCGAGAGCATAATTATTGTTTGTATGTTTTGTAATATTATTTGTATTATATTATAGTTACGTTAAAATTTGGAAATGTTAAAAAGTTTTAAAATAATTTTATTGTGAATGTATACGAGCATAAAATCAATGAGTGAAAGATAAACAATTAGGCTATGAATATTTAAAATTGTAAGGAAGCGAACGGTATCCAGCACCACGGAAAATGAGCAAGTTTTCTTGTATAAGGGACGCCTGTGACAAAAAGTAAAGTATTCTCGGAAGTGAATGTGTAGGAATTGCTTTTGTGTAAATTGTGTTCTCTTATTTCGTGTCAAGTGATCATTCTGAATTAATATGGACAAAGAATCTTATTAATTATTATTTTAAAACATCAGCCATAAAATATCACATTATTCCGAGATCACGACTCTCAGGCAAGAGTTTCCTACACCGATTGAATTCAAACAGGGATAGAGGAAATTCAAATAATTGCAAACTATATTAACATGATGTTTAGAATTGTCGTCATATGAAAATAATAACAAAATAATAGAATAAATTTAAAATTACAAAATTAATTCAACGATAATTTTCGACAAATTATAATTTTTAACTCGCAACTTGAAAAATGTTACTGCATGTGACTTCCCAACGACGAATTTTCTTTCAAACCAATTTATTACAGATCCATGTAATATATTCACAGAATGCACAAAGCTCATTACTTTCCAATATATCTATCATAATATCTGAACCTTATCAACAGTCAATAATATAAAAAATTTTAATTTTAAAATTATTTGTTGTAAAATGTGCAATACTAAAATAATATTACTTAATACTTAATATCATCTGAAAAAACAAATCATCTAGTTTTTGTAATAAATGTTAGTAAAACAGCTGGAATTAATATATTCATACAGAATCACGCTTCCTTAAACAAAACACTCTCTGGTGGCGTGAGCCTGCTTTAAAACGAATTCGTCAATATTAAAAATAAATTGTTTATCGTGAAAGTACAAGTTATACGTATAATAAAATTTAAATACAAAAAAGACACGTTTAAAGTTTTGACATCGGTCATAGGTCAACACGTTATCACACTACAACATACTTAACTTTTAAGGTAGTCTCTCGAGAAAAAAAAACGCCGTGTTTATTTTAGAGTACAAAAGTGTTGCTGCAGACCGCCTCGGTAGCGTAGATGATAGTGTGTCCGCCTCACGTTCAAGAGGTCCCGAGTTGAAATCTCGGTTAGGGCGAGCTACCTGGATAAGGTTTTTCCGGAGTTTTCCCTTATCCTGGAAGACGAATGTCCGGTAGCTCTAAGCTCCATGGACCCCGGACTCATTTGAGTATCATTTCACCATTTCATTCATCGTCCAATGTGACCACGTTGGAGGACGCAAATTACAAAAACCAAAGTGTTGTTCTTTTCTCTCGTGATTTTATTTTAATCTCGAAAACTTCTAATGTCAAAGTAAAAGTGAGGATAAAGATGAGTTATAATTCTGTGCTGCAGAATAAAAACGTCATATAGACAGAAAATAATATACTTATGCCTCCAAACGTTATACTTTCCAATTTAAATAATTTTACAATTAATATTTGTAGTAAATTAATGGCTTGTATTAACGTTTATAACATTTATAAATTCGTTTTCTTAAAGTGGCTACTTCAATACGTAGAAATTGATGAGCACTCTAATTGAATAATCAATAATCTTTCGATACTAAAATGAGAATCAAAATCGGTATTATGAAGCGACTGTCTAGAAAGGTAGTGTTATTATTGTTTGAGATATCTATACTGAATGTTTGGAGGTTTAATCTATTCTTTGACAACTCTTGGCTGCAAGGATAAATTAAAAACTAGAGCTACTAAGAAGTCCAATCAAGTAACGAGGCTCGGGAGGGAAACGCACAGCAAGGAAACATGAAGGAACCAGGTGCGCCGCACCTGCCACCACCAGATCTGGCCATCTTTCGTGCTCCTTATCCTCATTCCCTCCTCTCAGAGGTTTGTTAGGCGTTAGCTGCAATATTGAACTTCCCTTCGCTCTAACTTCTATATATAGAAGCTAGTGATAACTCTGCAGCAATGCGTTACCGAACTAGAGATTCTCTTTTCCATTCGTCTGAAGTAAAGCTCTTAGAATTGTACTTCAGAGGTTATCTAAGTGACCTCGTGTGCAGCACAATGAATCGGAAGTCGAGCTTTTAGCGGGAGATGTAATGCCGTTAAGGCCACACCAATCTTCGATCGGGTGCAACAACCGACGGTACGGTGTTGCCATGTTTTCACTGAACAGGAGCTACAGTATGAATAATTAGTGATAGTATGGTGCACATTTATTAATATGCCGAGTGAATGTATATTTCATCCGTTTCGGAGGCAATCCTCTGTACAGAGACGAATGAACAATATAAAGCCATATTACTTTTCGGATTTTCACTTCAGCATCAATTTTATTTTTGCGCGCTTTGAGGCATTATATTTCATACAGGATAAAATTACAGTAAATTATATCAAAGTAAGCAACAGAATAGTATTGTCCAGTTTATCTCCACTTTTACTTTCTTTCAACATGTGGCTTATTAAGTAGCGATAGCAAGTGTTGCATTCTACCTAAAAATTCGATTTCCAGATTCCATTGAAAAGTACGTTTTGGGACACCATTTAGAAATACCACGCATGAATCAAAACAAAATCTCCCATTAATACCAAACTTGATATTTAAGGACAATGTATCCAAAATATGCAACACAAAGATGTTGAAGAAAACTCCCCAACAGCAAAGTAACGTATGCATAGACAAATTTAAGTTATGTTCCCAATTTCGCAAAAAATTGACTAAACGATTTTGATTAGTATACTGTATACTTAACGTTTACATGACAGAGAAAATGCACCTTATGTTTCTAGAAATGGCTTCTGACTGCCCCCTTCATTAGGAGATGTAGAGAATATTCATATACAAAAACGCAGGTCTCTTTAAATCACGTAGTTTCAAATAGCTTTAGCTATTTCCGATGTGAATTTTTTCAGGTATCTGTCAAGTGCTGTCGCATTCCATCGGTTCTCAAGATGTAATTGAGTGAGTATGACACTTCAAAGTTAACGTTTTTAAAATTATATCACTCAGAATGTTTATCTATTACGGAATGTGTAATAAAAGCTATTTCTGCAACGGTTAATCATTATGAATTTGAAGGTTAAGGTGTTTTTTATTATTTTGCAACGGGAGTTGGCAGAGCCTATATACACATAAAGAATAGTGGTTAAGAATCAAGTTATGTCAATCTAGTACAAAAAAGATTAGCTTGTGTGCTTCATTTCTCCAAAATTCAGCTTTTTTTCATTACTAAAATTTACTCTTTTTCTTACTCCCTTTATTACTGAATGTGTATATATGTGAACCTATAAATTAAATTTCATTAAAAGCTGTACATAAAATGTACTTTAAATGCCTTTTGTTAAAAGTACTAAACAAAACCATCCGATTTCTTTTGTTTTCACAAAGGATTCGAAAATCATGGGAAGCTTTTGAGCGAGATTATCTTGAATGTTATACCTATTTGATTTTAACATTGATCACATAAAAGGAACCGTTCAAATTAAAGTTACTTTATTATTTCACTCAAAGTTAAGGAAGTGTGTGATAGCTTTAGCCACTTGCATTAAATATTAAGTACGCAAAGAACTTAGTTAAAATTTAACCTATAAACTCAAATTAATATCTTCGATATGCAATAAAAATAAGAAGTAGTTATTCATGGGACTTGCGATTTAAGTTGTGGCTTGTTAACGAGTGAAAAAATTAACGCTTAAATTTCAAAATAAACATGAAACCTCACTAGTTCATGCGTAAATTTATCCCTTACCTAAGAAAAAAATCGACTTGAATTGCGAATATGCTCCTTTTATATAATAGAAATACATTTTTTCATGCCATTACATAAGCTAACTTCATACCTTTTAGGAGAGAACATGAAAAATGTACGTAATATGTTGTTATTTAAAAGACTTATCAATGACATTACATTAAACTTGGTACAATAACGGCTGAAAATGTTTTCTAAATATTTCCTTTCATGTAAAATCAAATTTGAAGTTCCAGAGCACATTTTAAAACTGACTCAATTTTAATTTACTTTTATTTGAACATTCTTTACTTACGATCTCTTTGTATCCTTAGCAAGGTAGTAATGCCGCAGCATACCAAACGAGAGAATCTGGTTCAATTCCTGATACCGTGTGGAGATTTTACTACCTGGGAGACTTGGTTTGGGAAATACTCAGTCTCGTGAGCAGGTCAACTGAGGAGCTACTTGAGAGAAAAGTAACTGTTTCAGGCTCTAAAGACTCCATTCACCGACTGGAAGGGATCTGGGACATTCCCATCCTACAGTAAAGTCTGTCTAGTCAACGCGAGCGCAGTTCCGAATCAAAGGAAACTGACCCTACCACCCACTAATGACCATCTTAAATCTATCTCCACACTTCAGAAATGCAACACTGTCGTTGAGGAACAATAGCAACCCTGATTATCTGAAATGACAGTCACATGTTTACTCCACGTGGAGTCTCAGTTGCCAAAGTTCCAACTTCCAGTTGATCTGTTTCATTACGTGCAGAAATTCGTTGTGTGTCACGATGTGGAGACCGTGGGAGGGAAATGCAGTGGTAACTGGAAATGAAGTAGTAGATAACTTTCAGTCAAGTGAACATAATCAAAGTGACGACAATAGTGTGAATAAATTGGAAAGTGTTACTGGGCCGAGTTATATTACTGAAAAAGCCTCAAAAAACAAAGTTATAACGGGAACTGTTTCTAAGCAATTCAAGCTCTTGTTCTGAACACATAAATATGTGCTGACAAATAATCTTGGTAAGGGGTCGTGCAAATGAACCTGATGATAAATTCTGGGTATTCACAGAAATACAGTAAGAAATATTCTGACGAAAGGAATACCAAAGACGCCGTACAAGTGTGAAAACAAAAGCAAACGTTTCTCTAAAGTAGATAATTTCATATGCTATTTAATTCACCTAGAAATTGATAGATTTCATGCAAAAGGGAGAGCGTCCACCTTATATGAATTGGTTGTACATTTGCAAGAAATTTGAGACTTTTCTTATGGGTACTGCACTTTGCGCGGTCTCCTTGAGTAGCTGGTTTTCAAATACCGCACTTTGAATAAGATAAGGGTTATTATGGAATCCAGTAGAATTGTAGCTTGGCTACTTGGCTACAAGTTTTACAGTAATGGACATAAGATAATTTATTTAGACGAAACCTGGTACGATACCCATAACGAACCGAGAAAAGTGGCAACCTTGCAGAACGGACTGGGAGAAGGAGGGCCGGAGTTATAAAACAATTATAAGAGTTCGTCAAAGGAGTCGTCCGACGTGCACATGCGTTAACTAAATAGACTTTACATCTCATTTGTCGCACCCATTATGGACAGAGGTGGAGAACCTAGCGGCCGGTCGGTAAGCCTAGCACCCCATTGGATTTTAGTTTACCGATGAAAGACCCTATAAAATAATTTATAATTTCTCTTATAATAAGCTTTATGACATCTTAATTGGTTCCATTAAGGGACTGGTCTAATGGAATACGAACACAAGGAACAGAAAACACCTGACAAAATGAGCTGTGTGTAGCAACGTAGCAACGTACCTGCAAACGTAGTATTTCCAATAGTTTACAATTAGTTAAGGAACAAAGAGTCTCCTTGAATTAGAGTGACAAGTCATTCATATATCCTGCGCCGTGGTCTAGTGGGCTAGAGCGTTGTGCTTTGGTTCATCTGCGCCCAGGATATATTCCACCCCTGGGGGGGGGGGGTCGGATTTTAAGTCTTGGGTATAGGACCGGTACTCACTCAGCATCGGAACGAATTTGAGGAGCTACCCTGTTCTAGAAAGGCAATTTTCTGGCTGGTGGTGACGAGACACTGACCACATCTCTTCCCCGTATCGGTTGGATGATCGCCCACCTCTAATACTCGACAGAGTTAAGGCATATTGACCTTCAGGGGAACAGTGCTGTGATCGTTCCTTATCGGGTCTTATCTGGTCGATTAGAAGAGGCAAATATTAATATGTTGACGTACAGTAAGTTACGAAACATAGAGTGAAAGGAAGCTGCGTTCGTCTCTATGATATAATTTCATGCGCCTGCCAATGTATGATACATTGTTGTGCAGAAGACAAGATTATATCTGAACAGACTATACATACACTAGACTCGCCGAGTATGTGCGATAAGCTGAGGTAAACATCTCTGTGTTGCGAATTTTTTCCGATATGCCTTCTCGCTTTGCCATGTAGTGCCTTGCATATGTGGACATGAGACCGGCAGTTGGGCTGGTAGACTTAGGCCCACATTGGGCTATACGCCATGGTTTACGTTATTCATAGCCTTCCAAGTCCCATGTACACAACCGAGCGTTTTCATCTGTGACCCCTATTCGGGAGGCACGGTCTACCTGACCCATGGTTTTTCCGGGGTTTTCCCAGGTCGCCAGGCGAATGCTCTATAGGTTAATTATACCCCTGCATTTTAACTCTATTATCATCTCCCATCTGGTGTTTCTTTCAGGGTAGATTTGTCGGCGGGTATCTCGGTGGTACATGGCAGGATCATATGCACTAAGTAAAATCACTTACTCCTCCCGTAGGACGGTAGCCGGTCTCCGAACCCAGGTCTCGTAGTGGGATTGTTCCCGATATATGGTGGGATGTCCGCTGTTCTGTCCTGTCACTGTGAATCTAATGTGCTTATCTTATGTTCAGTACATGTAGCAATCAGTATACGAAGAACACCAATAACATTTGGTTGGCAATATAAGCATTAACGCGTGCAATTTAGGTCATAGTTAAATAGTCCGTAAACAAGTCCAAAATAACAGTTTTATTACCATTTTCAACTGTAACATAATGCAGATATAGAGGAGCACTCCCTGAGAGAAGAGAATATAAAGTCAGTTTATACACACACGAAAGTGTTGAATAACCATATAATTTTCAGGAAATTATACAAAAACTCACATGAAAAGTCCGTAAAAAACATCAGAACGTCGCCTTATGCTTTTTATTGCCAAATGTGAACTTTTTTAAGTTAGTTTTGATGCTGGAATTGTTATGTAAGTAGAGACAAGTACTTCCTGGAGTCACTGTGTGATATTGTAGCAAATAGGTTTTTGTTAGATTTATTGCTGTTGCATATAAGGGAAGGGTTATTGCCATATGGCGGATTCATACGTAACACGTCTTGCTGGCACCAATAATTGATGTGATGGCTTAGGTAGCATGGGAATTGCATAATGTAAGTGTTAAGGGGAAATTAGCCTCTTCGCCGTTAACGGCGTCAGCAAAATTTAAACTGTTCCAGAAGCTTCAAATGGTAAGTTGAGGGGAAGGGGTGAGGAAGCTTTAGCCTGACCAAGCTAGTAGCTTGGGGACACCGAATGCAGAACCGTTTGTGTCATCTCCAAGGTCTGAGGCTGTGGCACCCGGATCATATTAAGGTACTCTGTTATTATTTCATAAATAAATTATTCATTATGATTTAGGCAGTTCTGTATGTGTAAAAGGAATCCTCTTAAGTAAAATCATGCATGCCTAGCGAGTATACGTCTCTTAATGTCGGCCCTCGTGCGTGTAGGTTTTTGTAGTAATTTAAAATGCTAAAGTGAAGTTTAACCTATGTTAATGTATCTTTCAAGTAAATATGGTGTAGGAGAAAGTTCTATCTTAATACTGCTTTTTGCTTTGTATGACAACTCTCTCTTGCAGCTGGTAAAGGAATACTATGTTGACAGAGCCGCTTACGTTCTCAGGCTGAAATGTAGTTTAGAATGCGCAACTCATGCGTGGATGTGACTCGTAGAAGCTCTGTAGCAGTCTTCACGTTTTAAATTAATTTAATGTGCTCCACATCGCAATTAAACATTTACATACATTTATTTGCTTTTACACTCGAAGAGTAAACCTGAGAGCAGACAGTAGAGGATCTTTCACTTCACTCCTTTTATTAAATTATGTGTGATGTGCTACTTTCTTATTTTTCTTAAGTACTTATTAAAAATCATGAAAAACAAAACAAGGCCTTTCATACTATATAAAATTCCAACTTCTCATCTTCTATGCTTTTGATTTATCCTTTTCCCGGATATTTTTAACCCTATAATAAGAAAAACAAATAGTAAATCGACATCACATATTCATAATATGCGTCTTTTACAGCGGGGCTACTTCCGTTGGTATTTTTATTCTTACCTAAATGTGATTTGGTATTTCCATTATAGGAAATCTGCAGTGGCATTATACAATGGCACCCAGCAGCGAAAAAAGGAAAACGGAATGGAAATGAAGGTAGCTGCAGTGACGGAAGGAAACTATTTGACCTAGTTTATGTACACCTTTAAACGTACAATCGTACAAGGGTAGCCAGAAAACAGAACCAGGCCAGAGCTGTCAAATATGACGATATAATTTCAGTCGATTTCAAGTTATGTTGCTATGTCTGATCAATTTTAATTCAGTACAAAGATTACTATTGTAAAGAAAGAGTTCAAGGGTCGAAGTTTCTATTATAAATTAGACTTAAATATATGATTTTATTTATAATTTCTCAACATTAACATAAATATACAAGTACAATTACACAGTATTTTCACACCTCATCTTTCTGTAGTGCTGTTTCCTTTATAGATTCTTTTCTTAATTTATGTCGTCCAATGTTAAGGTATATTAAACGATGAATGAAATGGATAAACGGATGATTTAATGCACCTGGAGTCCTTAGAGCTTAAGAGTTACCTGCTATTCACCTTTAAGATCAAGGAAAACACAGAAAAAATGTCTTATTGAGAAAACTCACCATGGCCAGATTCGAACTTGGGACCTCTTGAATATGGAGCAGACACGCTACCACCACTCTACAGAGTCTATAATATCAGATTATCCCTTGATAGCACAGAACCCTGTAAATAGCTGCTTCCAATTGGTTCCTAGCGCAGTATCTCCTTGGGCAATTATTATTTGACGTTCCATCAATAAATTCGGTTTTATTTTAACATCTTATCATTGAAAACAAATTCAAACCCAATGTTAAAGTTTTGTTTTTTATTTTATCTAGGATTAGAATTAGGATTAAGATTTTAGTACGGAGGGGTTCAGCACGAAGACCAGTCCTGATGCTTTGCAGCTATTCCCACGAGTGGGGCAGCCCCGGGAGGAAGAATGAGGTGAGAGGACACAGAGGGCGGCCGTCCCTAGGAGCCACGACAGTGCAGGGTCCCTACGTTTGACATAGGTAGAGACCTCCTCCGGCAGGCCAGGACAACGGACATGCCCCCTACTGTGATACCAAAACGAGCAGCCGGTTCACAAAAGGTCCCAGCCATAGATTCGGAGACCAGCAACCGACGTACCAGAGGAGGAAGTAGATTTCCTCAGAACATATCCTGCCATCCACCACGCAGACACCGGCTGACACTTCTACCCTGAAGGAGACCACCAGATGAGAGATGTGAAATGATAATGGAGATTAAATAGAGGAAATTCGGGGGATGTGTTTAACCTACCCAGCATTCCCCTAGCGACCCGGGAAAACCCCTTAACAATACCATGCGTTAGGTAGGTCGGCCATGAGAATCGAACTCGGGCCTCTCTCATGCGGTCCACAGACGAATCTGTCTGAGCCATCCCGCTCGGTGTTATTTTATCTTATACACCCATTGTTCTATATGCCATAAATCTAATCCCCGCAGAGTGAATGCAACGATTTGTCCAAAATTCTAATCCATATTGGCCATCAAACTTCTTGATCTTTATTTTGTACTTTTCTACTTTTCCCTCATAAATTGCTTTTAATTGTTCTACAAGTGGTTTTGACTATTAACTTTCATTTCAATCTCTTTGCTAAATTTAAAACTAATATCACATCCTAGATATTGAAAGCGAGACAACTGTTTTAAAATGATTTCATTTATTGAGTTTTAAAATAAGAGTACTCCTTTCTACTCATACGTATTATACAACATATGTACGAGTAAAATAAAATATTTTGTTTGTTATGGATGTTGTCAATTGCCAGAATCATATCAGCAACCAAATGTGCCGTAATTGGGTCCTGCAGGAGTTCCTTTAGGAAAAGAACATGCCAGAAAATCTACTGATGTATCCTGCGCCGTGTTGTAGTAGACTAGATCGTGGTGATTTGGTCCCCTGCCACGGAATGGGTCCAGGATCGATCCCACATTTGGAAGTTGCGGATTTTAAGTCCCGGATATAAGATCGGTGCCCACTCGGCATCGGGAGGAAATTGAGGAGTTAAGCTAGGTAGCGATATGGTCTAGAAAGCGAACTTTCCGGCTGCGGGTGCCGACATGCTGAGCACATCTCCTCCCCGTATCGTTGGGATGATCGGCCACCTCTGCCTTACGTTTGAGGGTGTGAGACCGGCAGTCGGTTCGGCAGGTTCAGCAGGTTCAGGCCCTCTTTGGACAGCTCGATAGAACGTTGAGGCCTATTGACCTTTAGGTGACACGCGCTGCTAACGTTCCTTATCAGATCGTTCCTTATTTGGTCGATTAGAAGACTGAAATATTAGTAAATTTACGTACAGTAATTTACGAAACACAAATAGAGAGATTGGAAGCTGCGTGTCTCTATGATATGTTTTCTCGCGCCTGACGATGTATGACACGTTGCTGTCTAGGAGACATGACTATATCTGAGCAGACTATACATACACTGGACTCACCGTGTATGTCCGATAATTTCAGGTAAACATCTGTGTTGCGATTTTTTTCCAATACGCTTTCTCGGTTTGCCATGTAGTAAGGCATGGGCTATTATGCTAAATCTACTTATATGGAGCTGTCGCTAACAAACCAGCCACCCAGGCACACAGAAATTCATATAAATTCTTTATGTTAACCTTTCTATGCATAGAAACAAACAGTTTCATTATGTCTTGACACTGAACTTGGTGGTTTGCAATGTGGCTCTGAAGTCCAAAGCCTTAACCCTAAAATTATATGGCAATGGATGAAATTCATAATCTTCTATCCAGGGGCCAAATTGCTTTACAATATGTTAAAACGTCTTTGGAAGATCCGCAATTGTCTAATCAAAATGTTCGCACTTTGAAACGTGGACTGTGGCATTCGATTTCGAATATAAGATTACTCCAGCTGCCCAGGTTTACTCTGCAGAGAATTGCAGTAGTGTTTTCCCGATAGATAATATAAATAAACGAATAAACAAATAAATAAATAACAATTCTGTTGTACAAAAGCCAATGAAGAAAGATAGGCTGCCAGTCTTAAGCCATATGCGCCACGTTAGAGGCATCGATCATTCAAGCGGTTCGAGGTGGTTATGTGGTCAGCATTATACGTACCCCAAGGAAATATTGGTTTCCTTATTCGCAGATGCTACAACGCCCTATATATACAAATAGTAAATCGATATTACATATTCGCAATGTGTGTCTTTTAAAACCGTGTTATTTCCGCTCGAATTTTTATTGAAACTTAAATGTGATTTGGTATTTCCATTACAGGAAATCCGCAGTCGCATTATACAATGGCATCCAGGGCATCTAGTAGCAAAAAGGGACAAAGAAACGGAATTGAAGGTAGCTGCGTTGACGGAAGGAAACAATTTGACCTAGTTTATGTACAGTTTAAGAATAAAATACGTTCACCGTGATAGTAAGCAATCGTCGTCTTTGATTTAGCGAAGCAGAACTTCTATCCTTTCAAGGAAATTGCATCCTAAACTCAAAATACTTTCATTTTAACTTGATGGTTTAGGTTTTGAATTATAGATAAATCTGTTGTTTCATACTGCTGTTTCTTCTAACAAAACTATGCATATTATTTTTAAAAGCAGCTCTTAGCGGGAAAAATGCATTTTAAAGCAAAAATTACCTAACGTTTTAGATCTGTAGGAAAATATATTATTGCTATGACTTTTTGAGCTACTAAGTGGTTAAAAGACACATTAGCACACCACTTATATGTAAAGATATTCTCTAATCAGAATCACCTTAGCTGTGATAAATGTTGGAAATTCATCATTTTTTCCACATTAGCCGTGTGTAGGCTAAGGTTCGGATGAGTAGAGCCAGAATGAAAAATTCAATGCCATAGCCGGGATTTGAAACACGGATCTCCTGGTCTCCGTCCGGCTGCTGCTAACCATTGAGCTACTATGGCCAACATGCCGATATGATATTAAATTCTCCAACTGACTCATATGATTTCCGGTAAACCACTGGGGGTTCTCATATACAATGAGGTACACACATTATTGTGGCGTTTACTATGCTGTAAGTACTTAACATCCAGGCTTCATAGTTAAACCACTATACCATTCAGGTAAATTGATAGAAATTAATCATTTATTCCACACTAGCCGTGTGTAGGCTAAGTTTTGGGTGAGCAGAGCCAGACTGAAAAATTCAATGCCATAGCCGGGATTTGAAACACGGATCTCCTGGTCTCCGTCCGGCTGCTGCTAACCATTGAGCTACTATGGCCAACATGCCGATATGATATTAAATTCTCCAACTGACTCATATGATTTCCGGTAAACCACTGGGGGTTCTCATATACAATGAGGTACACACATTATTGTGGCGTTTACTATGCTGTAAGTACTTAGCATCCAGGCTTCATAGTTAAACCACTATACCATTCAGGTAAATTGATAGAAATTAATCATTTATTCCACACTAGCCGTGTGTAGGCTAAGTTTTGGGTGAGCAGAGCCAGACTGAAAAATTCAATGCCATAGCCGGGATTTGAAACACGGATCTCCTGGTCTCCGTCCGGCTTCTGCTAACCATTGAGCTACTATGGCCAACATGCCGATATGATATTAAATTCTCCAACTGACTCATATGATTTCCGGTAAACCACTGGGGGTTCTCATATACAATGAGGTACGCACATTATTGTGGCGTTTACTATGCTGTAAGTACTTAACATCCAGGCTTCATAGTTAAACCACTATACCATTCAGGTAAATTGATAGAAATTAATCATTTATTCCACACTAGCCGTGTGTAGGCTAAGTTTTGGGTGAGCAGAGCCAGACTGAAAAATTCAATGCCATAGCCGGGATTTGAACCACGGAGCTCCCGGTCTCCATCCGGTTGCCCTAACGACTGAGCTACTATGGCCGAAATGCCGACATGACATTAAATTCTTCAAATGACTCGCGTATGCTCACTCGGGCAACGAGCCAGGTGAAAGGACGATTAGATATCGACGTTTCGGGAGTGTGCATCTCTCCTATCATCAGGGTATTTATAAAATGTTATAACCACAAATGAAACAATGGATATAACACCAATGCAAAGACAAAACACTATCAAAATTCGCATTACTGAACATAAGACTGTTTTCAGTAAATTAAATGCCAGGTCAGGAGATGGCGTGAGTATAGATAGAGTTCTCCGCTCCCAGTAACTGTTGCATATTGCCAAGATGGTCGTCTCCCGAAAATTGGCTCTATGGTGGAGACGACCATCTTGGCAATATGCAACAGTTACTGGGAGCGGAGAAGTAAGGAAGCTTTGGCGATTTCCTCTGAAAGGAGCACGCTTACTCGCGATGCTGGATTTCAGTTCAGCTGCTCTTGGAAACCGGCCTTAAAAATGGAAATCCGTAGATTTAAGAAGCAAAAGGTCAATGCAGATTGATAATCCTTGATAATCAAGTTAAGTAGTTACGTTTCTTTGACACAATTTTCTATACTCACGCCATCTCCTGACCTGGCATTTAATTTACTAAAAACAGTCTTTTGTTCATTAATGCGAATTTTGTTAGTGTTTTGTCTTTGTTTATATTGGTGTTATATCCAAATGTTTCATTTGTAGTTATATCATTTTATAAATATCCTGATGATGGGAGAGATGCACACTCCCGAAACGTCGACATCTAATCATCTCTTCAACTGGCTTGTCGCCCGAGAAGAACGTGAGCATATTCATCACCAGGAATGCTTCAAGTCTTATTTGACTCGTGTATGTTTCCCAGTAAACCACTAGGGGTCCTCATATGCTATGAGACACGCACCTCTTTGCGTCGACTTACTATGCTGTAAGTACTTAAGTCCCAGGCTTCATAGTTAAACAACTATTTTTAGGTAAATAAACATTATCATTTATTTTTAATTATGTTCCTTTATATATATTTCATTTTTATTTATTATCATTATCATTTATCTCCTGCTGCCAGTGTGTTTGTTATTCCATAGAACCTCAACAAATGAATAGGATGTCAACAAACCAAGAAGACAGGGCACGAATGGTAATCGATTTCGTTGCTCGTTCTCCCTGACCTCAGAGCACAGGTGTTTTCACAGACACAGAAATGTAACCTCGTTATTGTAACTGATGAGAACTCTCGCGTTCCAGGTAGCTAATTCGTCTTCAGTAACGTGTTTCTAACCATGTCCAACTCGGAAAACTGCAACGGCAATGTTCTCTTACAGAAATGTGATTAATACGCACTAGCATGTTACTGGTTAAGCTTCGCAGTAGTTTAATCATTATCATCATCATTATCACCACCAACATGGCTGTCACAGGAACTTGCAACGGCGAGGAAAGCATGTAGAACAGAAAAGTAAGGGCTGATAGATGTAATAACCACTGGCCCGGAAATAAAAATCGTTTATAAATTACTACCGTTTTCCTAATTATGGCCCGTCAAGTACTAGAATAAAGTATTAACCTCTGCCTTCTGCATCCTCTTAATACCTAAATATCCAAGACACAAAAACTCTACGTTCTTTTCAATAGCCGTAGTAAATAAAAAAGCGATTAATTAAATGTAGTATTGGAAATTATTTGTTCTTTCAAACTGGCCGTGTGTAGGCTAAATTGTGGAAACTTAGAGTCAGAATGAAAAATTCAATGCCATAGCCGGGATGTGAACCACGGATCTTCTGGTTTCCGTCCATCCGCTCTACCATTGAGCTACTATGGCCAACATGCCGATATGACATTAAATTCTCCAACTGACTCGTATTTTCCCGGTAAACCACTTAGGAGATCTCATAAACACATTAGAAAACATTGGAAATTAATTGTTCAAATAACTGACCTAATAGTGGTTAACTATGAAGCCCCGGCCTTAAAGTACTTACATGTAGTAAGTCGCCATTAAGGTAGTTGTCTCATATGTTTATGAGAACTCCTAAGTGGTTTACCGGGAAAATACGAGTCAGTTGGAGAATTTAATGTCATATCGGCACGTTGGCCATAGTAGCTCAACGGTAGAGCGGATGGACGGAAACCAGAAGATCCGTGGTTCAAATCCCGGCTATGGCATTGAATTTTTCATTCTGACTCTAAGTTTCCATAATTAAATGTAGTTTATGTGTACATTCTGATTGAAAGTTTTCCGAATAAGCACAAGATAAAACAGATAAAACAGCGTGTAGAGCAAAGCCAACAGCAATATACTCGAAGCTGTACATTTATGTAGATTTTCCTAAAGAAAGAATCGTCAAACCGTCCAACCATACATTCAATTCTTCACATCCAATCGATCCACGCTGAAATTCGTCCAACAGAGAAAATGGGATCTTCAGGCACCAAGAATGACTAGGGAGACCAGCATCCACAGCTTCTGAGGCAGAACATGATCAAGAACGAGTAAATACAAAACCAGGAACTTCGACAAGGTGAATTACTATTTAAGAAGAAATAATTGCAAGTTAAAGAGCGTCCATGTATCGAAGTGTCATTTTTATACCCTGAGAAAAGACTAATAGCTCAATATTGGAGCACATGGCGGCAGATTCTTTGGTACACCAAATCTGAAACACCGTCAAACATGACACACTCACTGTACATAAAGTAAATTTAAAAAGCGGTGGTTAACGAGGACATAGGGATAGGAATGTAAAACTGAAGAAAATCAAAATATAATAAAACTAGATCCGAAAATTAACACTTTGTAGGTTTCACCATCATTTGCTGTTATACGGAAATCAACAAAAACTGATTATATTGGAGAAACCCAGGCATGATCAAGCCATTTTAATATAAGGAAAGATTTGCTGACTGAAAAATTGAAAAAGGTATGAAGAAAACTTATTTGCAGCTTGTTCAAACAGAAAAATGTTTGGATAATTATTAGTGAGCATGATGTTGGTGCATTTTCTGGAGTGAGTGAGTGAGTGAGTGAGTGAGTGAGTGAGTGAGTGAGTGAGTGAGTGAGTGAGTGAGTGAGTGAGTGAGTGAGTGAGTGAGTGAGTGAGTGAGTGAGTGAGTGAGTGTGTGGTGTTTTAGAGCCCGTCGACAGCAAGGTCATTTGGGCCCGTTCATTTTCTGGAGAAATAGAAGTTTTCTACAATATGCTCTAATGTTCCATGCTAAAGTCTTGTAACAATTCATTTGGAAACTTTTCCTAAAAAAATATGTGAATTACTTAAATTAAATTAAGTTGATAGGTCATTTTTGTATGTATTTAAGTAGTGCTCTTCACACACACGCACGCACACACATGCGCACGCGTGCCCGCCTCAGTAGCGTAGATGGTTGCGTGTCTGCCTCACGTTCAAGAGGTCCCGAGTTCGAATCTCGGTCACTTACTAGGTGACTTACCTGGATAAGGTTTTTCCGGGATTTTCCCTTATCCTGAAAGACAAATGTCGGGTAACTCTAAGCTTCATGGATCCCGGATTCATTTGAGCATCATTTCACCCATTCCATTCATCGTCCGATATGACTTAACGTTGGAGGACGTAAATTAAAAAAAAACACGCACACGCGTACGCGCACACTCACACGGACACGCGCACGCGCACACGCACACATATACAGTTCCATTACAATATGAAGAAATATAATTTTCAACGTTACTTAATTTGGTACTACTAATGACTATAACGTGAGCATAAAATGTGCTCTTTAAAGAACATAGAATTTGACATTCACATAATACATTCTCTACCCACCACAAATTCTCATACACTGCTTATACTTTGAAAGAAAGTGTTTACTATTCCACGTTATGCTCGTCTCGGTAACGTAGATGGTAGCGTGTCTGCCTCACGTTCAAGAAGTCTCGAATTCGAATCTCGGTGCGGGTTAGTTACCTGGACTGAACGTTGGAGGGCGTAAATTACAAAAATAAATAAATATATTGTGTAAACACATTCTTAAATTTTCAACCAGAGAGGTAGTAGTATCACAAACTTCCAGCTTTTAATTTACTATGTTTGCTAACCAGGCTGTCAGTTTCCAGGATCATATCAGCGACTATCTACCGAGGCTCTCGCTGTTAAACACACTTAAACACCATCTATCTGGAGCGCGACCATGGGATCAGTTGTACATCGATAAGCAACTGAGAAATTCAAGCATGATCAATACATTTTTAAAATTGGCTAGCTCAAAGAAAAGAATGTTTCTTAACAAAATAACTTTTTATATTAATATTTTTCACTTTTTCTTGGTGTGATGTAGAATATTACTTTCACTTCCAGAGGCAACTACTAGAGTTACTGCGCATTTATTTTCAGGTGAAAGAAAAAAGGAATGTTGAAAGACCAGACGCTCCACACATTCAGTGTCTAGTTTCCTTATGTATCAGAAAGTAGCTTTGGCTGACACAACTGTGTCTTCTGTATTTAAACATCGCGATAATCTCAGTTTGGGAAACGGCACCAAACTCGCACTAAGCAAATATACAAGAGTACAAATACAGAAAAGCAAACAACGCTTCATGAATTCCCAAATGGCAATATTGAGGCGAGTCATAAACAGTGGTTCTGTGTTGCTCTTGATTATCCTTGTTACTCTGTTAATGTGCCTTGTTTTTTTACTCATTTGGAATAAATACAATAATACACTTTAGAAATCACCAGGGAACACTGGATGTAGCATTAACGCTGAAAATGTTTCGCTGTTTTTAACAAATACTGTTTTATGCATTATCATTCAAATGAAATATTTAGTGAACCATACTATATAGAGCATTATTTGTCTACATTATATACATGGCCACATTAATGGGTGTAAAAGCTGCAGCAGTAACGGCACTGTTATCCCAGGTTTGTATATTCCACATTATGTATGGAAGGTTATATGTAAATAAGTACTAAGAGTACTAAGTACTTCATTTTTATTCATTTTGTGTTGGAGTAACTTTGCCTAAGCATGTTCTTGTATATTTGTAGTGATAGGTACGATAAATAATGCATAGAGCGGGTGAAGAATATTTGCGAAAATCCCTGCACTAGCTCATGATTACCTGCACAAGTGACTAAGAACTTCTTTGAATGATTGTGAAACTATTTTATGTGATCAAGATGTGAGTAGTGAACTATTTAATATACACTGTGAGATACCAGAAGAACAGCATAACATTTATTTTATGTGCGAGTTCTAATTATTGATTTATAAATTCTTTATACAAATGAATATACTGACTTCAACAATATAAACGAAAGTTCTGGTATGTTCACTATTGCCTTGGGTTTCAGTCCGCTATATATAATCTCTTTACCGGACGTAATTTTCAGTTAAGCTGTGTGTATATGTGTGTGTTTTCAACGAAAATTCTGAGAGAAATAAATTCTATATAATAATTAATTTCTTCCTACAGTGCTATAGCTCACAGAGTAACTGATTTATTACATATTAATTATTCTCCATAGAGGTGTGATAATAGCGTATTCTATTGCATAGCCTTAATTCTTTATAACTTGCTTAGCATGGCAACCCAAAGTGATTCACAACTTCATGTAGTTAATCACAAAAACACCAAGAGTTTCTAGTAGCTACATGCATTAATAAATGTCAATGTGAAACAATATTAAAATTATTTGCGTTCATTACGAGAATCAAATAAAGGTAACGTATCATAACAAACGTATATTCATATAATACGATTCAGAGTATAAATGACGTCGCAGTCTACTTAACAAATCAAAATATTTTATCTTTCATGACAATATATCAAACTTTTAATAACTGAAATAACATCTTCAAAAAGGTTTTTGGGAAAAGAAATGAAATATTTTCTTACACAGAACTGCTTCAAAACAGACAGTGGCGAAAAGATGACTTTGACTTCAATACAAAGCTTTGATTTTAATATTCCTCAGACATTTATGCCCGATTTCACCAACAGATGTTAAAATGGATGTTAATAAATGTAACGTAACAACTGTCACAGCGCTAACAAAGCTGTAAAACTTCCTGCTTTTCACCAACCTGTTTTCTGAAATTGTTAACAAACACGTGTTAATCCAACAGACTTGTAAATATTACAGCTGTAGAAGGCTGGGAACGAGTCGTATTATTTTCTGAACGTACTGTGATGCGCTTTTTTTTTTTTTTCATTTTTCTACACACAGCTACAAAAGTGGCGGGTAAACAAAATCGTAAGAGAAGCCGTGGTATAAATTTCTCATAGATGGAGAAAGAATCGTTAACCGAATTGGTGACAAAGTATAAGGATATCGGGGAAAATAAGAGGACGGATGCGGTGAATATAAAAGAAGATGTCACGTGGGAAAATATTACAAACGAATTTAATTCAAATGAATGTGTCACTATTAGAAGCAAAAACAACTGCGTCAGTATTGTGACTTTGTGGGTTCGTGAAAATCAAAAGTCGAGGCTTCAAACACAAAAACTGCACTTTATTTTCCTAGCAAATACATTCTTCACATCACAATTTGCTAGCTAACCTAAAACTGTTTATTTTTCCTAACTCTACCCTCAACTGTCTCTCACTTCCGGTAACGATCGGCCATCATTTTTCATCGGCTTCGCGAGCCTACCACCAGGGTGACACTGCTCCCTCCTCAAGGCTGGTCGTCCCGAACAGCGCCTTCACTATCACTTCGCTCCTCGCGGGGACAACCACGTCTTCGCTCAAGACGACCCTGCCAATTACAAGGCGCTCTTCTGGTTGACGGAGTATAACCTCTTCTCCGTTGAGCCTCAGGACCTTCCTGCCGACGTCGACCGTCGCCTTGTGGCTCCTGAGGGCATCCAGTCCCAGAATCACCTCCTCAGCCACCTTCGCGACGAACACCCACAGACGCACGGCACTCCGTCCCAAGTTCAGCTCCAGCAGGGCCTCCTTCTCCACAGGCAAGGTGCCGCCCGATGCCAACACAAGCTGGTATGGTCGCCTCGGCTTCCTCGTCGGCAAACCATTCACCACGTCAGGTCTGATGAAGGTCAAGGCTGCCCCAGTGTCCACTAGCACGCGGCACGGCTTTCCTCCTACCCAGCCGTCCGCGATGAGGCTGTCATCCATACGCCGGCTGACAGCGCGCAGCGTCACTCGAGGGGATGGTGGTGATGGCGCCGACATGTCCCTCTCCACGCCGGCCCTTACTCGTTTTCCGGCTGCTCTTCCTGGTGTGGGCAGTCTCTCCGCAGGTGTCCGGGCTGTCCACACCCCCAACACAGGCCACTAGGTGTTCGCCGGCGTCCCTCAGCTGGTCTTCTGTCTCCGGCGTAGCGGACACTCCTCGTTCTCGACGTCGAGATAGATGTTACTTTGACCTCCTCCATCCTTAATGCCACTGTCAGCGCCTCGTGGATGGTTTTATATTCGCCGAGCATTAGGCGCTGACGAATCTCCGTGTCCCGTACCCCGTCGACAAAATTGTAGGCAGCTTCCCGGGATACGAACTCCAGTGGCAGGTCAACCAAGGCCTTGCTAGCCAGCTGCTCGATCGCTATGGCTAACTCCTGCAGCGTCTCCCCCGGCTGCTGTGACCTTGCCTTTAGTTGGCTGCAGTACGCTGCGGCTAAGCGGTGGTTCCCGAAACGATTCTCCAGGGCCTCCCAGATGTCCTTGGGCGTCGCCGTTGTCTGCACCGCGTTTTGGATTTCCGCGGGCCGTCCCTGGAGGCTGGCTATTAGCTGTGTGGCCTCCTCCTCCAGTGACCGTCTGTTGTGTTTGGCCACTGTGTCGAACTGGCGGCGGAAGACCTCGAATGTTGACGCGCCGTCATATTTCGGAGGTTTGACGAGCGCCGATGTTGTGTCGCGTCCCGGTGCGTCAGCCTTCAAATCCTTCAGTCTCCTGCCGACGACGAATTCCACCATGGCGTTCAGGGACTTGATGCTGCTGTCGGCCTTTCCCTCCAGGTTGTTTACGCGGTTCGCGAGGTCTTCGACGTCTTCAGCCATGGCGTTCAGGGACTTGGCGTTATTGTCGGCCTTTTCCTCTAGGTCATTGAAGCGGTTCGCCAGGTCCTCGACGCGCTCGTCCACTTGGCCCATCCGCTTGCCCAGCTCCGCCCCGCCATCCCTCACGCCAGCCAACTGTTCCTCAAATTTGGCGGCGAGGACCTCATTCGCCTCCTTCATTTCCGTGGCCAGACTGTCGTTCGCTGCCTTCATTTCTGTGGTCAATTCGGTCTTTATTTCTTTCAACTCTGCGGCCAGGTTATTTGCCGCTTCTGTTTTTGTTGTTAACTCGTTCATCTTCGCGGCCAAGTTGTTATTTGCCGCTTCCGACTTCGCTGTTAATTCGTTCATCTTCTGCAAAAGCATTTCCAATGCCGATTCCATGGCCATAATGTTCGGTGATGTAGTTATCCCACTTCTGACTCCAGTTGTGACTTTGTGGGTTCGTGAAAATCAAAAGTCGAGGCTTCAAACACAAAAAGTGCACTTTATTTTCCTAGCAAATACATTCTTCACATCACAATTTGCTAGCTAACCTAAAACTGTTTATTTTTCCTAACTCTACGCTAAACTGTCTCTCACTTCCGGTAACGATCGGCCATCATTTTTCATCGGCTTCGCGAGCCTACCACCAGGGTGACAGTATTATGTAAATTTAAAGCAAGGTGCGAAGAAGGAGAGAACTGGCGAGTGACATGAACGTTTCAAGATACGATGTTGTCAGTATATTATCCACATAATTCAGTGAATTATAAATTCTCAAAGTTATTAATACTTGAAGCAAAGGCAAGATCAGCATATTCCTTTCGATGCATGTTCTAACCTCTCTGGTACTTCCGCAGTAACCTTTGTAGTAATTTGTTTCGACAGTATGTACCTCTGTAGAAAATTTTCTTCTGAAAGCTCCTCAAAATGATTTCTCCTCTATTACGAGTGCCATATAAATATAACAAATCGACATCAAAAATACGTTCACGACCGCCGTTTTGGCTACTTACAATTGTTAAGGACTTAGCAACAGAAATATGATTTGTTAGTTTAACAAGAAATTTAACACGGGTGTTAAGCTAACACTTGTTGGTGATATGCAATTTTTGTTATAATTATTGCTAAACTCGTATTAAATCTTAAAATCTGTTGATGAAATCGGGCATTAGGCTTTCAATGTTCCTTATTGATTCAGAGCAGCTCAAAAATGTACTTCTGGAGTATATTGTTAAAATTATCAAGTGGATTTTTGCAATGCTATTTCTGCTTTAGGTGAATAAACGAGAGAAGGTAAACGGGTTACGTATTTGTAGAAAGTGGATAGATTCGATTTAATTGGAATGAAATTGATTGGGTTGAACTGGATTTGTTTATGGACCTTTATTGGTGTCAGAGTTGAAGTTGTTACCATGTGCTTATAGTTGGCCCATAGACTGTACGTGCATATTTAAATTACTAGTTAAAGATGCGAGAAAAAAAATTAGAGTAAAATGGTGATAAATTGCCTCTATCTGAAGATATCTTATCTGTTCGTACATTTTAGCCAAGAAATTGCTTACGTTTTGTCAGTGCTCTAGCGAGTCAGAAGCTTCCAACAACAATCTTTGCTTTTGATTCTAGCATAACTTAAAGAATTTTTGTGCGAGCTAATTATTTTCTGATTCTTTTAACTTGCTGTTTCTAATAGTATATTTATTGTAAGGTAAATGTATATGCCTCTTCACTCCAATTCAGTTTTATTTCATTTGCTGCTAGACTTATAGAAAGGTCAATTGCACTGTCCGATTTAATTTCCTGGTGGCTGATATCCACTACGTGTTTTCATTTTCGCCAATCCACTGAAGGTAATTTTTCCCCACTTTGCAGCCGCCCCCCCCCCCCCTCAATTAGTTTGCTCTTGCAACGGTTATACTGTAATTTTGGTGTCAAGCTATCAGGAAGGGAGGGACTGACAGAGAAAGAAACGTATACGGGTTGTTTCTAAACGACACTGAACGATTATAGTCGTTTCGTAGTTTATAACTTAACTAGTCCGAATTTCGGTGTCCCGGGTTCGAAATTCTGTTAGGTAAAATTTTATGCAGCATTGAATATTACATCATTTTGTGATTAGGCAGCACAAGAACCACTGGTGTGCAAACCTCAAAAGATTTTATTGGGACATACCTGACACGAAAACAAAAGCATTGCTCCTTGCTCGTTATCAGTGACCCGAGCCTCGCTTTCAGGTAATGGGTCAAAGGACAGTTACTTGTGAAAAAGTCAAATAATAACTGACAGTTCCAAAATTGTTCATTTTGCTATGAATTTAATTGTACAGTGCTTTCAAGCCGTTACTGTGAAATCAACAGCTTACTTTTCAGTTACAAATGCTTTATTCAGTATTATTAAATACATTGAAATAAAATGCTTGTCTCATTGCATAAGATTTAGTTTTGGTTAACTGTCTACAATTCTTTGATATTGTTTTTTTATCTTTTTATCATTTAATGCTTCCATCCTCAATTTCACTAACAAGAACTTCCCTCTAAAAGGTTTAAGTTGCACATGTCCACCGGCTTAGTTGCCATCATCAACCATTATAACGGAATGTTGGAACACGTTAACCCTTTGCTGCACGAATTATTTTGCTACTTATGCCTATCTTGCTGTACTTGCTAAACCGGTTCTCATATCACTTTCTGCAGTGCCTTAACGCAATTAACGCAATGGATTCGAATAGCCATGATCGTTAAAGCGATACGTTTGGACCGGCTATCCATTCAAAGCTAAACGTCTGGGTCCGGATCTCCGCAACTGCAGTCAAATGTGCTTGTGGTAAAGGAAGGGGAGGTCCCAAGTAAAATGATCGGTGTGATGGCAAGCTTGGATATTGACGGGGTATCATTTGACTGCAGTTACTTGGATTTTGCCTTTTTATACTAAAAGCACTATGTAATTGTAAAAATAATGTAATTTTTACAGTTCAAAGGTGTTAAAATTTTGTATATATAATTGAAAAAGGCAGGTACAATATTAAAATAACAAAAGAACCGCATTAAAACATTATTCAAGGTGATTAACGTCTGTAGTTGCCACCTGAAAGTACCATGCTTTACAGGATTATATACTCATAAGCAATAATTAAGCAATAGCTTCTTTAGTGTGGTGTCATAAGCCAAAGAAGTTCTTAGTAGTAGCAAGCTACTGTGGAGTATGTCGGTATGTTTACACACAGCTACAACAGGCGGCATGGCGTGTCACCTATCTGCGAACTTGATAGCACGAGGCATGCGTCGTTGTTCCTGTCACTACCTAATCCACACTCAACTTGGAGCATTTGTTTATGCAGCTCTATTGACGGTAAAAACTATTTACCTATATGCGTCACATAGAAGCTGAGAAACTACTTCTGTGTGTTCCTTCAGTGTCATTTTGAAACATCCTGTATAGAGTAGGAGTGGGGATTATCGAGCGTGACCTTGTCTGCCTTGGACAGAGTGATATTACTATAGTCTTCTTTTGAAACTTTTTGTCATTTGCCATGTTAATCCGTCTTCAAACCTCTATCTAGGTCGCTGACCAAAACTTAGGAGACGGGTTATCTACCATTTATAATATTGATCTCCATACATAAGTCACAGTGCTCTTATTTTACAGTGCACTCTGTGGTCATAAAGCACCTAACTCCGTCATTACCGACAATTTCATATACATCCAGAAACTTTACTTATATCTTCAAATATATATCCGCGTTTATTTACACGAGGGGAGCAGCTCATTTAACTGCGCTGAGCTTTATTGTTACTGACCAATATTCTTGTTACATTTTCATCTTATATTAGACATTAAGCCTAAATAGAAAAAACGTGTAACATTTTATAATTCCAATTTTTTAATACTATATTTCAACGATGTCGCACACATAGCCATTTTTGAAAATTATTTTAGCTCTGTTAATGTTGTTATGCATTTGTGCATCTCTTCTAGCGTCAGACAAAATTATATCACCCACGTATAGAAATACAGGAATGCAAACGTATACTAGTTGCAAGCCATTCATTTGTTCTTCTATTAACATATCTGATAAATCATCTACGAATAAATTTAAATGCGAAAGAGATAAAATATCTACCTAGGGGATTCCTCTGCTGACCAATTTAGATTATCATATTTTGGGTTATTTTAATGTTGAAATTCATACCATTATAAATTAGTATCAGAGGTCAATGTATTTTACCAGAGGTTTTTGGACTACAGAGGCATCCCTCTGCATGCTATCAAATGCAATTTTAAAATAAAAAGGATACAAACAATTTCTTCCCTTCTTATTTAAAGTTTGAATCAATTAATGTTTTAATGTGAATAAATATAACCATTTTGCTTTCTCTACCATATAATGCATACTGTTTGCACAGTACAATTATTGCATTCTAGTTAAAAATTCCATACCGAAATTTCATTAGAAAAATCCGTTTCAGAATCTCTGAATCGAAAAATAAAAACTTTTTTATAAATTTTTTATACTTCAAGTGTATAGCTAAAATCGAAATTTTGTATACATACCAAAAATTTGTTGTACATATTCAGTATTTTAAAAAGAAGGGCACGAAGATTTTGAAGAAAATACCCCTACTCTAACAACCTTTTATATGGAAGATTTTTCGAAATGTTCACAATTTTGATTACGGTATATGTTTTAGCTTTACATGATAAGCGAAATGTATACCCGAAGTTTCATTTGGAAGGAATCTTGTGTACTGTAATATAACGATAAACTACATGTATCAAAATTCCCTGCAGGCTTTAAAAGTAATATTCATATAAATATAAATACTACTAAAGCTTAAATGCTTTGTCGATGTTCTTGGCTAGTAGTGAAAAAATTGTCGTACCTGGAAGGATTATTTTCGGAAAGTAATTTTTCAGAAATTAAGTGTTTTCTTGCGTTGCTTTACGGGATATAATTGATTCTAATTTTAAACATGCATTGGTGGTATGCGTTGCCAGAAAATAAACTAGGAAGGATTCTGGGTCCTGTCTGTGGGTTGCAAGGATCTTTGCTCTCTGGAGTGGCACACAACATGGCTGGTTGTTCTGCTCTACTTTTATTTCTTTTCAGCATTCCTTCGTGAATGCAGCTTCACGTGGATTTCCATGCTTATCATTGAAATGATTAATTTAACATTACGTGCGTGTCATTGCCTATATACACGTCACTCTCCTAACCACTAATGTATTGGTTGCCTTCCTTACAGAGAATATCACTCGAGGACAACTGAAGTCAATTTTCAACATAAATTACCCTTACGGCATTTTTCCTTTCGTTGCATCTAATATTTTAATATACCCCATTCAACCTACAATTTAACCTATACCTCACAACACGATCTTAATATTTACAGAATGGCGTCTAAATTATTCTGCAACATACCTAGAGAAAAGAAAGTATTCCAAAGCCTTTTTCTCTATCTTTACGCTTTTCTGGAAAATGTCTAATCCTATCATTGAGTTTTCATAACATCGTTCCAGGATTAATTTTGTGTTTATAGCCGTGCGTGATAGGTCCCGACATGGAGTTTCATCACAGCCAGTCAAGTGAGCCAACAAGTACAACAGCCCCACAACAATCTCATAGATACAATCTATAAGGTTCAAATAAGAAGAGTCTCTATTCATCTGACCCAGTTTTGCCGCTATATCTGACAGCTATACAATCGAAGTAACATCTAACATGGGTATATAAAACATAAGACCACAAGATTCTGCTTTGGGTTTTTCCAGCAACTTTTCCTTCAGTTATATAAAAATAATATCAAAATGTAATATTAATTTTTATGACTTAGAATAGGGTAAATATATAAATAAATCAAAATTCATATACAGGTTTTTCCTAAGCAACATATAATATAAAACTAGGACACATCCATTTTTAAGAAACATTGCATATACTAAACGACACTTTTGGAATCTATTATCTGATGCGCTTGTGTTTGTTTTAATTAGGTTTTTATTCTAATAGCGCTGGCCGTGAAATACTCGCAGCTCATTTGGATGAGTTTCATTTAAAAGCATGCTTACTTTTCATTCTGTACGTCTTGACTCAAAGTGATTCAATTTCTGTTCTTATTTTATATTTGTATCGCGATTAAAACACCCAAGTTCTAATGCTTTAAACAGTTTCCATGATAACATAACTTCTAGCTGGGCGATATGGCTGCGTACTCCCCATTCAAGTTTCTGGTTTCCAGGGTTCCCAGTTCAAATCTTATGGCCCGACTAACCATTTTTCGTGGTTTCATTTGGCAAATTAAACCCGGACTGAATGTTTAATACTAGGATAAAAAGTCACACTTAAATCCAAGAAAAAAATAAAAGTGAAAATTGATGGTTTTAGCGAAAGTCCTACCATCTATCCACATATAGTGGAAACAGGTCGACCTGAAGGCACCATAATCATATTTAGAGCTACAGACCCAACAGTTTGCTTCCAACACTGTGTAAACTGATGGAAAACTTACTCTAAGTCGACTAAGGACTAACCTGAATCGACGCAATATTGTGAAAGCGGAGCAATTCGGCTTTCGCTTTAAGCATTCCACTCAACGCCAACTACTTCGTGTGGTCGATGAAGTTTACACAGTCTTCAACAGGAAGCAGTTCGTTTCAGCACTATTCCTAGACATCACCAGCGCGTTCGATAACGTATGGCATGAAGGCTTACTCTCCCGCCTCATCACCTACCAAACCCCTTCCTACTTACTCATCTCATTCACTCCTACCTCACTGACAGAACCTTTGCTGTCTCCCACGATGAAATCATCCTTATCCCATCCCACCAGAGCTGGCGTTCCCCAAGCAGGCGTTCCTGGCACCCAGTCTCTCCCTGCTATGTATCAACACCCTACCATCCCTGCGACGCTGCTCGCTGTGTCTCTTTGCTGACGATACAGCTGTCACCTACACGTCATCAGAGCTCAACCTGTGTGTTCGCAGGATTCAACAATATGCCGATCTCCTCAGCACCTGGTTCAAACGCTTGCGCCTACGCGTCCACCCACAGAAGAGCCAGGCTATCACCTTCTCTCGAAGACGAATAGCGGACCTTCCACCAATTTGCCTAGCTAGTGAGGATGTCCATCGGAAAACTTACGTTAAGTATCCTGGTGTTCTACTCGACATCAAATTGACGTGGAGAGACCACATTACATATGTGGCTAATAAGGTTAGCAAAAGAATGGGTATGCTCTATCCTATCTATAACCGACAATCGGTGATGTCTCTGCCTACAAAACTGCTCCTGTATAAGCAGGTACTCCGACCAGCCATCACTTACGCAGTGATATACGAGGAGTAGCAGCCAAGTCTCACCTACACCGCCTTGAAATTCTACAATCCCGATTTCTCCGCATTGCCACAGACTCCCCTTGGTACATCACCAATCTGGTTATCGACGGACCTACGTATTCCCACAATAACAGACTACATCCATACCTTTTCACGTTCCTTCTATCAAAACTCCCTCATCCGTAGTCTCGGTCAGTACGACATCGATCCTGGAGAGCGCTACAAACGCCTGAGGCTGTTTCTAGGCGCATAAAATAACACACCAGATTGCTTATATATAACTCCAACCTCATCTTCTGCCGTATATTTTAGTTCCTTATAAAACACTCCACTGCCAGTAGAGGGCCTAGCCCTGATCTGGCTTGAGACCGAAAGTCTGGCACTCAGATCTTCAATGTCCAGTTGCAATGATTCTAATAATAGTTGTTCTGCACATGTAGAAACAGAGTCACAGCTGCCTCGCACTTAAATTTCTATAGGTACCCATCGAAATTTCTATCTGTCCGTCACAGAAGCAGAGGTACAATAGTTTTGCACTAAGGTCTCTGAGGACACGTGACGAAACAGTGGTATGGTACAGAGATGAGACTAGAAGCTTATCTACCTGCCATAGATTGAACAAAAAGTAAGCCTTTACATACCCACATAGAAAAACTATACAAAATAAATAGAATGAAAAATCTATGGATGGTAGAGAAGATAAATGTTAGAAAACTTCAAGCTCTATCGAACCCGGGCTTCATTTTACTCATTTCATTCATTAATCGTTCGATATAACCTGTCTATTGAACAAGTTAAACATAAAAAAATGAATAAAGAATAAACATATAGGTGTTATGGTTTCCCAATGTGAAATTATTGTAAGTGTTAAAATATGTTTATTTTTATATGGATTGCCCTGTATTTTGAAAACAAACTATTTGCCTAATAAATCTATCTGGTTTGTCATCAACTTATAGTGATGAAAATATTCCACTGCCAAAGTAAACTAATAGGATGGACTAGGATAAACAATTCGTTCCATAGAGAGTTAACATGTATCGTGTACATAAGCAGTGGTTTTGTTTACTATCCATGACCAATACTGATATACTTCATCACTGTAGTTTACATATAGACATATAGTTTATAAAACTACTGTATTCCGCGCTATTGCTTTCATTAAAATATACGACCGTGCAAAACTATAAATTACGTGTATCTACGAGAGAAATGAATTGGATTCTTCTACATTATCGCTTACAGTAGATGGAAAATTTAGTGCAACGAAGACTTAAATTTTATGTCAGTAATTCACTACAAAGTACGGAATAAGGAATAGCATTATTAAAAGGTGTCCTTGTGCAAAACTGAAAAACGAAAACTACCATAATATCAAGATTTGTACTTGAAGTTTAGCAGTTTTTAAATAAGGATACCAAGATATTAAGGAAAATGTCACGTAATTTAAATATCTTTTATTTAAGCGATTTACGTGAATAATAAAATGTATGAGATATCGCAAAGGATGTTTTTGTTTGCATCTGAGCCAATTCCCTCACGTATCCGTCTTTGGTATAACCTGTTGCTAGAAATTCTGAATCCATGGCCATCTATTAATAAAGACTCGACAATATCCTGAATTTTCTTTAAACAGTTTTTTGAGTCCTTAATTCACAAGTTACTTCATATAATGCACTTGCTGTAAAGCTTAAGAAATAAGTAAAACGTTACTATAGTATTGAAACAAGCAGTTTGTGTCAAAAGTGTCATTTCCACTTCCAAAATATAGGCTGGTGTTGATTTAGGAGCGATGTCATAGAGCATGGAATTTCAAAACTTCCAAATGGCAACTTGCTCTTTAAAACATCGCTTCAGCCTTTTCTATTCTCACCGCACTTGCAACAAAATATTTAATGAGCAATTTATGCAGTTTATCTCCATTAACAATACGTAGATAGAAAAATAATCGTTTAGAATAACACTGTGACCAGTTCATTTTTCAGACTCTCACTACTCGGTTTTCACTATCATTTAATAATCTTCATGTCTTGTCGAAAGTACGCTTAACTCAAATGTGAACTGGTTCGAACTTCACTGTCACTTCATTAAGTTGAATTAGTTCAACTGTTCACTATCATCACCTTCTTCCACGTCGTAATGAGATATGTACGTCGTAGACTCCTTTTCCGGTTTAGTTGCTGCGGTTCGAACACAAAACGCATCTAATTCCTTTGTAGTAACAGCCTTCTTGACACGTCTTCACTGTTGTCAAGCTCGCTCGGAGAACGGAATACTCCTTATGCAAGAGTGCTCGCTTATATGGGTATAGCAACTTTACAGAAATATCAAGATGTCGAAATATCCAGAAGCTTCAAGTTATCTGACGATAGCACTTGTTCATGCTAGACGAATGCGCTTCTTATCTGTTTACGGTGCAGACTGCACGGCATAGCTATGTGAAGAGTTTTGTATACAAAAATAAAGAGCAGTAAGTCGAGAAATTGGAATGAAAGGTAAATTTCAGATTTCCCCCATTGTTTTATGAATTTCCGTATGGGAGGGGATCCGTCCCCTTCAGCTGCCGAGGTGCAGATGCTGCGGACCCTTAGCACTCCTGGTACCTCTGACGTTACTAGAGGAACCTCGTTCCGAACTGTCGAGCCACTCCCGTAGGAGAGTTGTTCGGATTGGGTTGGACTCGAGGGGCAGTGTGTTCCCGACACCCACGGGAAATTGGGTACCTCTGGCCAGGCTACGGCCGCCCGGAGAGCGTAGAGGATTGCCTAATAAGTCCCGCGTATTAGCCTGCAGAGTTAGTAGGTGTGCTAGATCACCAGGCGGCCCCAATAAGTTTTTCGGTAGTCTTCCCTGCGGGGTTGACGCGCGTAAGTGGCGTATCCACTTCCACCCATCTTGACGTTGTAGACTTAAGTTACTTTTAGAAACAGGGAACTCCAAGGACTTCCAGGTGTTTCCAGAAGAATTCTGCCATGATTCGTGGCACGCTAAAGCCAGAGAGGAGTCCAATCGACTGAGTCAGTCGAATGGTTACTTGAGTGACAGCCGAGTGAATTGTTCTGTGAGCACAGAAGCAACACGAGTTAGTGCAACAGAGCTATAAGTAAACATTATCGCCACGTGGCGTTTGCTCAAAGCATTGCTAAAAGAGGAAGTAAGTGTACGTTAAAGCTGTACTAATAGTTTTAGTGACACTAAAGTGAATTTAGCACAACTTACTACTCTAATCTCGTCACTGCAGGAATTCGTGAGAAGTTTGGCCACTCTAGATGACCAGATAGCAAAATGTTCCTTGTTGTTTCAACATAAATTGAATCATAATCAGCTTTTGCAACAGTTTAACTGATCTGAAAATTACAGTTCCCCTTAAGACGGCTTATTAAAAGGTATCCTATGTAGAATAATTATTATAAAGTGTAATTAGAAATCCATATAAGTTGTGTTTACACAAATATGGGTACCGTTACTGCGCGTAAAAATCTTTCGTTGAGATGGGATATCTCCTGTGTAAACAAAATTTAACAAGATGTAGCTCCTTGATTGCTGTAGGAGAGACAGATATAGTCGACAGATCCAATCTTGAAACACACTCGCACAGTAACCAATGTTATTTTTTTTTCCTTACATTTTACAAATTTAAGTATTTTTATAAAGCTCCAGTGTTTCCTTAAAATATTTTCGTGCTCCCATATACACACTTTTATTTGTAAGCAAAGAAACCTGTACCATGCAAATTCTTAAGTCACAATAGTTGAAGAATGTATAAGGAAATGTGCAGATGATCTCTGGTACCTTAAGTATCAATACAGTGCACGTCAAACTTGGGACATGGTAAATTTACAGAAAAGGCAAGGAAGATCTTTTTTAGAAGAAAGTATGAACAAGTCAAGTGAGTCCTGGTTGAGTCCTCCCAGCACTCAGCACCTCATAGAGTAGGAAAGGTGACGGGTGTGGACTATGGATGGGGGAGGTTTCTGGGCAGGTCGGGGTTTCACTCGAGGTTCGCTCTGCATGGACTGATTTCTCCGTTCCAGAGTCGGGGATGTGTTTGTTTTAGTGAATAAAACACTTCGACTGTTTCATTATCGATTAATTATCGCTAGTAAGCTGGTATCTCACTGGCCAACTGGAAAGTTACTACCTGCAGACTCGTGATGATTTATGCGTTTGGCGTGTAACGACAGAGTTCTTCATATGTGATGTGTGTTTGATGAATCACTACCGCACCTGCACGTGGTGTGCCTTCACTGTGTCCCGGTCTAGAATGTCTGTTATAAAATTTAGGCATCGGCCATTGCTTGAATTTCCCCCACTATCGATAGATTTTGAATTTTGTGTGAATCACGTGTAGACTTTCTAAGATATAATTGGTTATGAAAAGATTGAGTCAGGCTGAAAAAATTCAATGCCATAGCCGGGATCTGAACCACGGATCTTCTGGTCTCCGTTCAGCCGCTCTAAACCATTGAGCTACTATGGCCAACGTGCCGACATGACATTAAATTCTCCAACTGACTCGTGTTTTCCCGGTAAACCACTAGGAGTTCTCATAAACACATGAGACAACTACCTTAATGACGACTTACTATGCTGCAAGTACTTAAGGCCCGGGCTTTATAGTTTGGACCACTATTAGGTACAATAGTGCGTCCTAAACACGGCTAGTGTTGAAGAACAATTAATTTCCATTTATTGTACCCAATAGTGGTCCAAACTATAAAGCCCTTACAAAGCCTAAAGCCCTCTAAAATACTTACGGCATAGTAAGTCGCCATTAAGGTAGTTGTCTCATGTGTTTATGAGAACTCCTAGTGGTTTACCGGGAAAAACACGAGTCAGTTGGAGAATTTAATGTCATGTCGGCACGTTGGCCATTGTAGCTCAAGGGTTAGAGCGGCTGGACGGCTACCAGAAGATCCGTGGTTCTAATCCCGGCTATGACATTAAATTTTTCAGTCTGACTATCATTTCATACTGCGTCCTACAGACGGCTAGCCCGCCTCGGTAGCGTAGATGGCAGCATTTCTGCCTCACGTTGAAGAGGTCCAAAGTTCGAATCTCGGCCAGGATGAGTTACTTGGATAAGGTTTATTCCGGGGTTTTCCCTTATTCTAAAGGACGAATGTCGGGTAACTAAGCTCCATGGACCCCGGACGCATTGAGCATCATTTCACCCATTTCATTCATCGTCCGATATGACTAAATGTTGGAGGACGCAAATTACAAAAAATACACACGGCTAGTGTGAAATAACAATTAATTTCCATGTAATTGGTTAGTTTCAATTTCTGGTTTGAGCTATCGTACGAATTGTGTATGTGCGCATGTCCGAAAACTGGTAGGAATGTTCCAACACCCTCAATTTAATTTATTCTGAAGCATGCACGGTGCGAAACTTTAAGGAATGCAGATAAGCTACAGTGCAATTGCATTGAGCACGTTTGATGAAGCATGAAAGCAAGTCTAGAGCGACTGTTTTTTTATAAACAAAGCCAACTAACATGTTTTCTGACCATTCTTTTGCTGAGGGACCTCATATTTCTGTCTCTCCGTTCAGCTACACTTCTAGTCCTACAAACACTTATTATTTTACATACATATATGCCCTAGATACTGTAATGTGTTTTTCTATAATACTATAATAATTATGTAGTTCATTCCGATAAAAAATATTCGGTATAAAATATCTATGCTAACCTAGTATATTTTTCATATAATACATAATTAATTATTTTATGTTCGTGACCAAGGGGAACACTTACACATGCATTTCACATTGATTTTACTTCATATAGTATATTTTATGAAAATGCTTGTCGATTTTAAAGAGATCTGTTTCTTGTAAATTACCATTCAAGCATGAAATATTCTGTTAAATCAAGCATATGAAATAAATATTTAACACTGGATTTATAAAAGCAGCCTGATATTAATTTACATGTCCTGTTTCTATATAATGCGTTTTATATTTTGTCCTGAACAATATATTCTATAGTTTTGCTAACTATAATTATTATAGCCCTTATTTTTATATTCTTTCATCTCCTTAACTTAATTTCAAATGTAAGAATGTCATTTCTTTACCTTGGGAAAGGAAAATATTAGCAATAACTGTTAGGGAGAGAATTGAAAATTGCAGAGTCTAGAAATGGGATATCAACTGGGAAGTTTCGGAATCCACTTAAGTGTTACTGAATACCAAGAAAAAATGAAGAGTAAAAACCTCAGGAATTTGGGTCGAGGGGGATATGAAAGCAGGTTCTCTTCTTTACTCCATAGATACCTTTTTAATTGATCTGTTAGATCATGGTTTAACTCGTATTTGCTTGTATTTCATCAGAATTATCTAAAATGTTATTAGCTTTTAATCCCAACTAAACAATAGAACAAATGAGCTTTGCTACAAAAACTGGAATTATTGAACCTTCATGTACAGAAATAAATCCCATTTTCCCTTTCCCCGTCTCCCTGCTAAATGCCGTTTACGGAGGCACTTTGCCAAAATACACAGAAACCTCCCAGCGGTAGTGTCGTTTATTTGCTTGAATATTAACTAAAATTTAGTTAGCCAATAGAAATGTGCATAAATATACATTACTGTGGCAAGCAACCTAGCTTATTTTCCAATTCCAATAAAACAAACTGCTGTAATGGTTACATACGATAACAAGAGAAAGCTGCACCTGCATAATGGTCAACCTCCACAAGTTGTGGTCTTTATTACGGCACCAAAGTTGGTATTATTATCTAGACCGGCTGTGACAAAAGAAAAACGGATGAACGCTGCAGTAAGTTAATAGAAATAAAAGGAATTATGAAAAAGAAACCAACACAAAGGACTCTCTGGATTAAATATTCAGAGGGAACATTCAGCAAATTAAAGCAAGTGAGATAGTTTCACAGTAAGTGTGAGAATTATTCCCCGGAGAAGTCTTACGTTTGAATCCCGAGGTACTTTCTTCCTGATTTAAGCCCTTTTCATGGTTTTCCTTAGTTCTGAGAGGAAGTTGTATTTAACATTTTCACCACCTTTTTATCATATTCATTTCACCTCAATAGTGTAATGGCAATTTGGGGAGTCATTATGAAGGTTGGTCTAGAGATAGGCTAGTAGCAAGGATGTGCAGTGAAGAGTTAGTTGAGTGCATCTACACGTTTCCTTTCAAGACTGAAAAATGTAGAGCAGATGAGAAAAGATAAAACTGAGCGGGATGGCTCAGGTGGTTTAGTCTGTTGCCCGCATTCGGGAGGCCCGGGTTCGATTTCCCGTTGCTGACCCACCTGATACATAGGTTTTTTCTAGGATTTTCCGGGTCGCCAGGCGAATGCTGGGTATGTTAATTACATTCCCCTATTTCCTGTCCCTTTTTATCATCTCCATTATCATTTCACACCATCCCTCTTCTGGTGGTTTCTTTAAGGCTAGAAGTGTCGGCGGGTGTCTCGGCGGTGCATGGCGGGATGATATGCTCTGAGGGAACACTTTGTCCTCCGGCGGGATGGACTTCGGTCTCCGAACCGGTCTAGTGGGTCGATTCAGGAACGTGGCTGGCGGGATGCTGGTTGTGCCAGCCTACCTGTAGTTGTCCCTGCGCTGTCAGGAGGGGGGGGCGGAGGAGAGGTGGCCTAGGATCTCAGAATCGGCCTCGTTACTATTTCGGGGCTACGGTAGGTAGGATGATGATTGTCCTGGGCCGCCGTGGAATTTCTATATGGTTAATTGTAGGCCTCTGTACTGTCATGACTCCCCCCAGGGGTGCATAGGTACAAAAGACCAGTCTGGTCGAGGTGCCGAATCTCCTCCGTACAATCCAATCCAATCCAATCCAAAGGTGAAAATAAATGTTAAAAAGGAAAGGGAAAGGTTAGTACGCACACGATATAACATTAGCATCTAAAGCCGTTCTCTCCAGTCCGTAATATAGTTATTAGTCCGTTCTTTTTATTAAACATATAATAATCGCATCTTTATTAATAAATAGCCTATATTTAAACCTATATTTAACCCTATATTTATACCACAATATTAAACGTAATTTGGTACCCAATTGGAAATGATACGAGTCCATAGAATAATAACATAATTGTGAAACAAAGAACTTGTGGCGACTTTCTTCAGCTTCTGTGGTTTGTTTTCGTTAGGCAAGATATTACATTTGAACAATGGTAAGCAGGACCGCAGTAGAAGTATGTAAACAATTTAAAGCCGCATTCTTTTCGTTTTAAGGCAATGCCATGGCAGAGATTCGCTAACCCAGAAATCGCCCCTGTATATCACAACCAAACGGCTCTTGAAAGCAAATAAAATTCCCCCCAAATATTTAGTAATTCGTTTTCCCTCTTTCAAATAAATTTATTTTGATGTCTTTAATAAAATTTTCAAGCAAGAGCTGTAAGAAATTCCTACACTGCTAAATGTTTAATGAAACGTTAAGTGTCATCTCTGAAACAGAATAATTTTAAAAATAATTGAAAATAAAGAGAGAATAGTGTTTTTGTAATCGTGCATGAATATGTTAAAATGTTATTACGTCCCTGAACTTTATCCATTCCAATCGCCGACAGCTAATTTGGCAGAATTCCAGAAATCTATGTTATATTAAAAAGGAATTTAATTCCGGAATAAAATAATAAAATCAGTATAGATATATACCTAGTGCATTAGTATGTACGGAAACGAGTCGATATACGAACAGTAATTTTCGTGATTTTTACCCCACTGTACCATCTCATTCTAAATAATTCTTTGTCTACCTTTTGTTCACGATAGGCAGATAGAGGTGATACCGAAATTAAGGTGTGCAATAAGTAAACCATCCTAATGGATTTCAAAGAAATTGTGTATCTTTGTTACAACACGTACAGGCAGATGTATTGGGTTCAATAGTTGTTTTAACAAAAACAAACGTAAGAAACATTGGTCTTAGCAGGATTCTAAAGGGATAGCACTTGACTCCGTTTGAATAGGTATTCTTCGGACCCTTAATAATGGCATGACCGAGACTAATAATCACAATGGACAGTGAGGACAGACAGTCCGCGGTTGGCAGCCGATTAAGAGGATCTGCGTCTGTTTTGAGCGAAGACAGACAAGAAGCGATGAGAAAAGATGCCTGTCTGTTCATACGTAGCGAATTAAGTATTATCGAGTAATAATCATTCCACATACAGTAGCTCTAAACAGTGATATTGGTAACCCTTGGTCGCCAACTTCGAGTTTGATGGGGTGATAAAAAGAAGCAGTCATTAAATCAGTTTGAAACGGGAATTCCAGTGTCATTAGAACCATTCTTACTCATATACATAACCACGCATAACCCTGAGTAAACCTCATTGCTCATACCCTGCGCTACCAAATTTATTTCGCTCCAGAGGTTGAGAGGCCCAGTTATAATGACTTTGATTGAAAAGTTTAATTACTGTTCAAAATTAATATATCATTACAAAAGGAGTGTTAGAAAAAGTAAAGTAATTAAAAGTTGTAATGATATAAAAAACACCATATTAGGTATAGAGTGAGAGAACTATATTGAAACAAACATCTACCCTTGTAACCTCATATAATGTCGTCTATATTGTAATTTTCATACAAAAATGGTTCTTGGGAACACATTAGTCACGATGTAAGTTTTACTGGAAATAATCTCATATCACCTATATGAACAACATGAAAAAGTGGGTAATATGAACTGGACGAGTAATAAGCCGAAGATTTCACAACCGGCGTCTTGCAGATTAAACGTATTTCCTGGGCTTATAGGCCGTGGTGTAGTAGGCTTAAACATTCCAGACGTTCTATCAAACCATTCCTTGGCGAAACGTCGGAAAATTTCAACCCTACTAATACACGACTTGTGAGTCCGGTAAATACATTCAATTTAGATATTTTGTTTGAAATCTTCACGTCGAATCTTTGGATGATGCTGAATTTGAATACAAATTTTTGTGTTTAAAAAAGTTTTCATTTTGAGTTATACTGCAGACAGACATACTTACGTGGTCTTTGGCTAAAAGTGTGCTTTTTAGTATTTAAGGAATCCCAAAGTTTGTATTTCTGCTGAAATCTTGAGAAAGATTTTGATGTGGGTGGTAGGAAAGTTAAGAATTCTTTTCATTTTACTATAATGAAATACTTAATAATAATGATAATAATAATGATGATAATAATGATGATAATGATGATGATAATACATTAAGGATTGTCTTCGTGTCTTTTCTATGGTAAATTATGCGAAGTATCATTAAGTTTCCACTGACTCAAAATGCACAATGCAGAGTTAAATTATCCGCAGTACACAAGACCAAATGAAAGTGAATTATGTTCCTGACCTGTAAACATCCTTCCTGAAATGTTCCAGAGAATGTACCCAGCTTAATTAAGGACACAAATGGCTTCATGCACGACTGGCTTCTATACCATAACCCTAAACCCAATACAGGTCTGGCCCTCGGAGGTACGTAATGTAATCTGTTGGAACTAGGGGTGGGCTCTTGCTTTGGAATACATAAAGGTACTCCCACGCATTAAGAGCCCTTCGTAATTAGCAGGGCCCGCAACTTTAAAACATGCAAAATCCGCGTCGTTAACACCCGGACCAAAATAGCTGTGTAAATATGAGTTGTGAGTTTCTTGGTGTACAGTGGTGGATCAGAGGCAAACTTTTGTTACTGGAAGATGTCACTGGCTTACTCATGTTTCTTAGGAACACCAAATTTTGGTTCCGATTTCATACTAAAGTTGCGCTTAAGACTATAGCAAGTTATTTTCCATATCAATCGATGAAATTGTATGAAAAGTTAATTTTATAAACTGAAAATTGATCTCTAAGTTAAGGCGCAGTGAGTTATGTAAGATAGGAATTGTATTTGTTCTAGCATTTACATATGAAAGGCAAATGAAATACTTAGGCCATTCAATAATTAGTGGCAATATTTGAATTAACAGTAAATAAAACATTTTTGAATCAGTTATATTATTACACTGCTTAGATGTAACCTCCAACATGAACTCGCCTCCATTCATCAGGGAGCCGAAGGATGCCATCCACAGCGTCTTGTTGTCCTAATATTCCAACAGAGTGATCTACTGCTGCTATAATTGCCTGGTTCTAAAGCGAACTCCTCTAAAGGTTAAAGCTCATATCTGTCCAACAACGATGTTCTTCCAGCAGTGCTCTAACAGCATTCACATGCACATCACTTGCAGATCGCGGTCTGCCAGCTCCACGTTTTTGATGAACGTCTTCCCTTTCTCTACGAAATTATTCGCCCACATAGCCACGGTCAGTCTATCATAAGCTTCCAATAATTCTGTATGGCATCATCGAGCATTGATATCTCTTGCAACCTGAATTTTAATGAAGCACCTTTGTTCGTATTTACTAAAGATATTTAGAGCTCTAAAGATAAAATCCTACAATTAAGCTTCCTAAACACGTCTTATTAAATAAAATTATTGTCTTCAAACTCACAGTTAACAAACATTAGATGCTCTTATTTTTCATGTTACATGATTTACCGCTGATAGCGCCAACTGCAGGCAGTGTTGCCACTAATTTTTGAATAACCCATGTATTTTGTGAAGCCCAAAAATTCACTATCGAGATTGCACGCAAAATGCGCACAGAGGTCTTCGGAATTCTTAAACAAATAAATAATAAATATATAACTCATCCTGTGTGTATGTGTGTGAACAAAGATGAAATGTAGAACGTATTGCAAACCACAGGTGAAGAGTTTAAGATCCTTGTGACTTCAATCAGGAGAAAACGTATCGTTTTATAGAAATCACTGCTATCGATCTCAATTAAATTCAAATATGTAAGAATCATGTTCTGGTTATAAGTATGACATAAATATACATACCTCTTGATTTTTCTGTGAATACCGAACTCTCAGCATTCTTCACTACGTTAAATGAAGACAACGGAGAGAGACGTAATCTTATTACAACAAAAGTCTAGAATTAAACAATGAACTTTACAATAACTAACTTTTTTCAAAGAATAGGCCGTTTTCGGTATGCTCACTATTTCATGCTCAATCTTCTCCGTTGCTTTCTTGTCTTCATTTAAACATTGAGAAACAAAGAACTAACAGTACCTCAAGAACAGTGAACCGTCAAGAAGCTTTGTGAACTTTGTCTCTTTTTGTCCGTTTTTCTTCACCTTTACAATTATTTAAGGGTACATTCTATTCCCCAGTATTTACATGCTTTTTCAAAGCCTAATGGATAGTTGTAGCGACTATCAATCCTTTGCTTATATAAATTCGGTTCGATCAGCATCATTGATCAACATCCCACTTTGAGCAATTGCTTATAGTTAATTAAAATGTGCTGTTTATGCAGATTTTTAATTTAATTTTTATTCCAGTACTTTGTTTCTGTGAAATAAATAACCACTGTTAGGTGCCCTTTTTAACTTATTTGTTCCGGTTCCCCGAGTTAACAAATTGTTCTTTTGAAACTTTGTTATTTTGTGGCTATTTTATAACGCTGTTAAAAATACATATTTCGACGTACATAGAACTTTTACGATAATACATTTACCTTTATTGCACGCCATGGACCGTGTTTATACGGGCACGCCCGCTGCAGTGCCAGCGAACAATGCATAGGTATAGTGAGCACCGCAAGTATCCTTACACCACTAAATTTCTAAACAAAATCGATATTTTGAAGGATATTTAAAAGAAATAGATATTCATTGGACCGACTGATGATAGCGTCAATAATATTTTATTTCCGATTCGAAAACAGAAAATAATTTCTGAAGAAAATACCACATTTTTAAGAAGAAAAGGCCAATTTACACATTTTTGAGGTGAAAAGTAATCGTAACCTTCAAATGCAGTACACATTATTACAATATTTTTGCCATTCAATATTTCATCGGGTAGTTTTCTGCTTTAATTATAGTCTCGTAATGTTCTTGGTAGAGAACTGTCAACCTTTTATTCTCTGGCATTTTGTTCCATTCTTCAAAATGAGCCCTTTTTAGTGTTTATTGGAAGTTCTGTTTATACGGTTTCCCAGAAGGCCCCACATATGCGTAACTGAGATAATATTTGGTGACTGGAGATAGGTTCGAAGCTGCTTAGCAAAGTTATACGAGAACAATCATAGTTGCGGATTAAGGCAGTGTGTTTAGGACCTAAAACATCCAGTCTTCTTCGAGGTCCATTTTCTCCACGCTGGTAGTGAACTCTTGCTTCAGAATACCCATACGTTTTCTGTGATCCATTATTTCATCATAATATGGAGATTGCCGACACCTGACACGCTGATGCAGCCCCAAACAAGATACGCACCTCCAGCGTGTCTCACTGTAGGAATATTTTTTGTTCCACTTTCGTATTTATTTTTCCCCCTACTTTACGCTGCGATCTGACCCAAACACTACAAATGAATCTCAATTTTACCCAGAGTCCACAGTCTTCTTTTCCGTTCTGAAAGCTGACAGACACTTTTCCGTGGCATTCTGCCGTTGTATCCTTGTTTACTGTAAACATTTTAGCGTGTTTGCTGAAACCGTAATGCCTGCCCACTGCAATTTAATGCAGCGAAGAATACAGCTCTCAACCCCAGCAGTCAGGATTAGGCCGACTACTTCAGGTTTAGTTAGGTTAGACTTCTCTGTCAATAATGTTCTTATAGTTGACCATGCTCTCCCAACTATCTGAGCTGGTGCTATCTATTTATAATTTTGTTCTCTTCAGCAGTCCTTTCATTCCTTCTTCGAACCATTTTACTTCACTTCCGCAAGCTACTAACTTTATATCAGTCTGTGCATCCAAGTCACTTGCTGTGAGACAAACGAATGCAGGCTAATCAGAAAAAACGGGTAGCTTGTGACGTAACCACTGCTTTAATGCAGTTCACTTTGGTGTTCAATGCTATTTACGCCTAAGAAATCAAATACTGTAGACAACTTGTTTATAACTTATTTATTCTTTTTAATGAATACAATCTTAATGAAGCAGCCACCTGCCAATCCAATAAACATCGACATATACTTTAAAAATTCTTCAGAATATCAGTCTTATCTAAGGTTCTGTAGTGTAAGAATATTTTCCGTTCTCATTGTACTTGGCCTTCGCGTAAAACGAAGGTGCTGTATGTTCTGCAGTAATCTTGACAAAAAAAATTATGTATTAATGCAGGAAGGCAGTCCTAGTGGGCAGTCCAAGAACTGTTCATGCTTTTAATTGATTTTTACAATGCATAATGACCAAAAACTTCGCTAGAGATAACAAGATATTGCTTGTGCCAAATATCATTTAGAAGTGTTTAAAAATAATTCGGTGGCTAAATCATGCGAGGATACTTTGAAAAAATTCAAAGAGTAGCGTTTATCTAGTACATAGTGGCAAAATCACAAGCTAGCCTCTTGACAAATATGTAGATCGTTCAGGTAGGCATGTTCGTGTCTGTAGGAAACATTTTTATCCTCTATTGTGTTAAATCCTACATTTCTTTCTTTGTCTCTTTTAAAGTAATACATAGTGAAATGCAGTCAGAACAAATACACTCTAGACTAAATAACATGTTCAGACGCACATGTTTAGATGCAATGTGGGGTTATTTTATTCTCCCTACCACTCTGCTAACCCTTTGTTACACCTACCACTACGTAAAGTCAACATAAACGCATTTCGACCTGCTAAAAGTTCCAATTAACGGAGAGATAATACTAATTTCGGTGTGCAGAAACCGCATATGATATTATAGTTCGAAAATGGTGTTGTTCTGTACTTTTATGTCAGTTTGAAATACATGTTAACATTTTCAGGTATATTAAATATCAAACCAATCTTGTGTGTTACATTTACATGATTATCTTTTACACATTCACCAACTATTCTTGTACTTAGTTCATGATATCGAAGTAAAGATTAGAAAAATTGTTATATTACATATTTCCTTGTGCGACGGGACCGCAAATGGGATGATGATGCGATGATCTCCGCGTGGATTGTCTCTAAGTTTCAAGTTGGGAAGACATTTGCCACACGATTTCTAATGGTGATGAATGTTGCGATGTCTGTGTCCCGTTGCTACAGCATCTCTGGGATGGGATGCTGCAGCGTGCTGTTCTTGGGGCTGATTCCGACGTTACTATCTAGTAGTGATGTTCTCTCGTAGTTACCCTCAGCTGCTACAGTCGTCGCCTGATACATATGAAAGTAATGGACTAAATAAATTGGAGAATTGTTTAACTTCTCTTCAAATACTAGGATTTTAATTCCTTCTGAAATGAATAGGGATCCGTCGTAACATTAATTTAATACATGCTTTCAGAAGCGTCGCCATTCCTTTTTAAAGTTACAGTATTTTTCTTTGACGATTCTACACATTATTATGCTCCCATCCTCTACGGCGTCCATGTACAGTCACAATTTTGTGTCTTTACTCGACGGCATGTATACGCTGAACGAAGTTAACTCTGGCTAGTCTGAAATTATTGAATTTGCCGTTGCTATGGTAATTCAACAATTTCTCATTGGTTCACGTTATATTTTAATTGCACAATTTTCATGCCCATATTTGGTAAACTTCATAATCCTTTTAAATCATTTTATAAATAATTTAACATTCAAGCAATATTTCTTAAAATTTTAAATTAATATTATAATCGTTAAACACTTAATAATATTTATTTTCTTTTGCTTTCACCTCTTCAGTCACTATTTTACCTACAACTGTTCTTTTTAATTTCGATCGCTTTATAGTATAATTGTTTAATAATTTCCAACAAATATTATTTTCTCAGTAAATTCAAAATAACAAATCAAAATATTGACAATTCCTATGAGATTTGATCTAAATTAAATGATTCACTTGTAAACACCAGAGAATAAGGGAATATCTACAATAAACTTTAAACGGTATTAAGAATCTTTATGACCTAATTGCTCTGTGATGGTTTTAATATTTCATTTTATTTAGCTCAATTGCTTCTGCAATTGAGAAAAGAATTTGAAAATCTAGCTCAGTAACAAATGCATTATTTGAAGTTGTTATTTAAACAAATTGTCATAAATTGTGATTTAATGAGCTTTATGGAGTTCTCTTGACTATTTTATGGTTTACCTGCTATACAAAGGTCATTCAGAATGAAGAGTACTTCAGAGGCCATTTGTATAACATTCAAGATATAACTGTATTTCAGCCCGCCTCGGTAGCGTGGTGGTAGCATGTCTGTCTCACGTTCAAGAGCTCCCGAGTTCGAATCTCGGTCAGGGTGAGTTACCTGGATAAGGCTTTTTCCGGGGGTTTCCCTTATCCTAAAAGATGAATGTCGGGTAACTAAGCTCTATGGACTCCGGACTCATGAGCATCATTTCACCCATTCCATTCATCGTCCGATATGACTTAACGTTGGAGGAAGAAAATTAAAAACTATTTCATTTGTCATGAAAATATCATTTTGAAACCTGATATTTTAATAATATCGTTTAGACCCGTTTTTGAAAGAAAAAAATAACCTTTTTTAAAATGTATATGTGTGGGGTAGTTGGGTGCGAGGATTTTCTTGACAATATTTGTTTTGTATCCCTGTAAGATTAACTTAAATACCAAATTTGGTTTGTAACTAACTTTTATTTTTTAAGTTGACATACTGTTCACAGAATCACAATAACACATGGAACTTCCTCTAAAAATGCTTTTAGGATTCAGGCAATCTCAAAATGTGTATTTTCGAAGAAATCTCAAAATTTAATGGTTGATAAATAAATATTACTTCCACTAGTTACTATAGGTATGTAAATAAAGAGTAAACGCCTCTGCTTAATGCATGTAAATTAATTGAGAACATGAGAAAATTGAAAAAATCAGTAATTTTAAAAAGTATAACTAAAATGATCTTATTACTTTAAAAACGTTTTTAAGTTCAAAAAAGTTTTAAAAATTATAAAGAGGTACAAAAACTCCAAAAAACAGCTAAACGTTATATATTTTGTTGTTCCAGCATTTGGAATATTATAATTTCCTCTTCGTTAATTTGGCTGCTGAAATTTTCAAAGTGGAGAGGAGTTCCTTAAGTAATTGCTGTATATTTACAGCCAATAAAATTAGGAAAATAAGAGACATATACTGCAAATAAATTCTTAAATTAATATTAAAGTGCTATGAATTTTAATACTAAAAACCTCTAAACTGTTAGTACTGGCTTTTTTTAAGTCCATCTTATGTCTCGTAACTTGTACACATGGGTTTCTGGACCCATACGGATTTTATAGGTCAACGTGTTCATGTCATCGGATTAATGACCATTTTTGCTACAAATTCAGCTGGCAACTGTAGACATAACAGCAAATGGAGAAATAAAGGCGAATGCACCTTTGCTCCAGCTTACGTTTGCTATGATTTTTTTTTAAAGGCCTACTCAAATTTCCACAGTTTTAACATGTGAGATTTCGACATAATTTGCTCTTGTGTAAACAATATCAAGAACGGAAACAACGACAATAGTTATCTAAATGTCAATAGTTTAAAAAACTGTGGTGCATCTTTTGCCATTCCTTCCAGAACGCAGAAGTCTCCTGGTTAACAGTTTGCAGTCTACCAACATTAGCCATTACCAGATAGACATCACATGCGTGTTTCACGAAAGAAGGGTTCATGCATATTTCTGTCAAATGTCTCTTGTAATTACATAGTTATGCTACTTTCCAAGAAATTCCACCTGTTATAATTAAATTTAGCACAACAGAAATAAAGCACGAATATCAAAGATTAAACAAAACTAAAAAGACTTATCTAAGATTTAAACAGTCATAATTATAGCGCAACAAGACTGCTGTTTTCGTTACTTTGTTGTGGTTAAATAAGAATTCAGGTTAAACAGAAAAATAAATGTCATCACTAAATGTAGTATGACCCGCGATTATCATTCTTATCACCACCACCAGCAACAGCAGCAGCACCAGCACACCACCACCACCAGCAGCAGCAGCAGCAGCAGCAGCAGCAGCAGCAGCAGCAGCAGTAGCAGCAGCAGTAGCAGCAGCAAAGAAAGTTAGGTTAAGGGCACAAGGGAAGTTGATGGTTCAAAAATGTATTAAAAGAGAATAGTGCATCTGAAGTTGCGATATTTTTGTCAGGATTCACAGGCTGTTTAAACCCGTTTTGCATAGAATTATGTGAATGTAATTTAAATATTATACAGTAGAAAGATATACATATTTTTGTAATATAATCATAGCTAATGTCAATATTTAAATACACCAGCAACTAGTCGTTCTTCTCTCTCGTTCGTCTTTTCCTTTATTTAGGAAGTGGAAAATACGTATAAGTGCCTTATATTAGGACCAATATAGCTCCTTCAAAGTTTCCGTTCTCTATTTTAGATATATGGACCTCTGTGGTACCTTATGCTGTCAGAATGGATATTTGTTCATGAAGCTTATTGTGGAGAGTTGGAATCAAGTCGAGCAATTGTGCCGCAAATTCAGTGCTAGTGGGAGGAGCCGGAGATACATGGTCTTCCATAGAGCTGTACTAACTGTTACCACGAAGAAGGAAGCGAATTTGTCAAGAGGGATTAACTCGCCTTCACTAGACGACGTCACAAAACAAAGTCGTAATTTAATTCGAGGACATTCGCATACTGGAACGCGCCTCCGATAGGGAATAAATACAAAGGGTCGTTGCGATGCCTGACAGTAGTGTTAACTTTGAGTTATTCTAGCTTCGAGTGTCAATCGAGGAGTGTGGTACCGTAATGAAGAGTTGGCGCAGTGGAGCAGTTCAAGAATCAGTCAGTCCAGTGCGTGAGTCGAAAGGGCAGTGCACAGAAGTGTGGTACCTTCCAAGCTCTGTGATGAGGAGTCGGCAGGCCATGGAACGGTGCAATGAATATTTCCCGAGTTAATAAGTGCGGCTACTTGTGAGAAACGGGCAGTGAAGCACTTCACGAACAAATACAGTTGTGTTCAGTGTCAGCGTATCGCTCCTTGTGAGATGTAAACGTTGTGTACGTTAGAGAAACTACTAGTAGTACAAGTTGGTACCTACATAAGATATAAATAAACATTAAAGAGACATGTAGAAGTTGATTATTTGTATAAAAGAGAAGATGATTATAAGTTACCATTGCACTAAAAGACTTTGGTGACAATGAAGTCTGAAGTGAACGTCGTCTTATTTCGGTTTTCGTCACAATATTAAACACTTCTCTATTCAAAAGTATAATCCCTTTTACCGAGACATGCACAAATTACCCACTGGTGTTATAAACCTGTGCTATACAGCGTACTTTACCATCCACCTCCAAAACCTCATAAAAGCGAAATCCTATCATATAGATTTAATGTCAAAAGAAATCAAAGATGAAATAGCTATTCTTCACAACTACATAAATGATAAGCTGGCACTAAATAGGTACTTAGAAGTGAAATTCCGTTATTTTGTAATTTGTTTCAACTTTATGCCTCTTAAAAATACTCCGAAATATTTTTGAATTGCCTCATTGTTTGCATCCTTTTACTATAGAGGTCATTTTTATTTTTCATTCTAAGAGATGCATACGTAATATTTTAGCTCAATGTGTATTGTATTCAAAATTAAAAAGGTAAAATAAGTTGTTTACCAAATATAAGTTCAAAAAACCGAGTAGGTATGATTCTACAAGGTCTGTCCTACATACGGCTGCAATTCCATAAACTGACCTAATAATAGTCAAAACTATAAAGTCCGGGACTTACATGCTCATACCATAGTAAGTCGCCATTAATTTAGTTGCCTCAAATGTATATGAGAACTTCTGATAGTTTATTGGGGAAAATGCGAGTCCGCTGGAGAATTTAATGTTGTGTTGCCACGTTTCCATGGTTCCAACGTGGTTCAAACCCCAGCTAGGCCATTGAATTTTTCAATCTAGCTCTACCTACCAAAAACCTTGTCCTACACACAAGCTAGTGTGAAATAACGATTAATTACCATATATTAATTAGGTTTTGTTGTGCAAGTATTTTTTTGTAAACGGCAAAACAAACAAATAATTGGAATAAAATTTCTTCATAAAAATTTAATTATAATTTAGCTGTATCTTTGCAGTCGGTTTACACATTTATTTACTGATGCAATAGTGAAGATAACTGTAGCAGCTTCCAGCCATTTATTAATGCAGCTCAAGAACCTAGAAATGTGTCGTACTTATTCGTACGGTTCCTGCTTTTCAATATTAATGTGGAACTCTGCCCGAAGTATCCGAGAGGAAATGTCCCATTTAATATTAATTACCTCTAACTTAACTGCATTACATCGAGGAAAGCTTCCCCCACCCCAAGTCGAATATTCCACATTCATTTTATTTTCTCTTTAAATTTCACATCTGCTTGAGGTTTTAACGCATTTAAAAAGGCCGAAAGGAATGCCTTAAGTTTCAATCCCATTGAGGCATCTGTTCTAAAAATTGTTAATATAGGTTTAGTTGAATGCTTCGGTAGCGGATGTCTTGAACATATCCTTAGTTCCTAATATACCTAAATCCCTCGTTTTTTCAAATTGAAAAGTGGAAACATATTTAGCAACGTAAGGAGCTAATTTTCGCTTTTCTGCTTCTTGCGTCACTACTGCGGAAAGTGCACGTAACAAATTATTATTGCTGGAGGGTTACCTGCAGTGCATGTGCATGTGTATGATGTCGAGATATAATACTGATACAGCTATGTCTGACAAAAAGTAAAACAAATACAACGGCGTTCACAGAAAATCATCCGCGATATTCATTCAAATCGAAGTTCATTCGTTAGGTTCGTTATGCAACCATACTACCTCATCTACTACTGTCAACTTCTTAACTTTGGTATGGGCTATTTATTAAAAGTAAGCAATGAGTACGTTGTGGTTACTGGACACGATAGTGGGTGTGGTTAGTGACTGCTGGAACCTTTCTCATAGTGACATCAAACGAGCTTCAATGCAGAGTTATGTTTCAACTAATGAAGAGATGGCATGTGTACTGGATACCACGAAGTGGACAAAATGACAAGAAATGAGTACAAAATTCAAATTCCCACTTTGTTATCAAAGAGTTTCAACGTGAATTCCAAATAAAGTTTGATGACATACGCAAAGAACATTGAAGCAAAGAAGACTGCTTTGTGAATTGATTAACAGTATTGTTTTCTCAAAGGACTCTATTCAGTATACAGTTAAGTATTAAAACAATCATATTAGATACTTCCTTAAATTGCAAATAGCTTTTCTTCAAATAAAGCATACGGAAACTTATAATCAATGATATTTTGTGTCATTAATTATTCAAACGTTCCCAATAGACACATAAAATAGCTACACTAATATGCCGCCTTGACATCCCTTTCAGTTGTGTTTTTATTTGTTTCTTCCGTGAAACATTGCCTATTAGCAGTAATGTTCACTTGTTTACTATTTGTCTAACTTTGGGTATTTTTATTTGAGTTTTCTTTACAAACATTAAATTTATATACACATTTACACTCTGACTCTTACTCTTACTTCCAGACACTAGAGACGATGGGGAACAATTCTGACTAAATAAAAATTTACATCCTCTAGCCGATAACCAAATTTGAGATTTCTAGATATGTATTCTAACAGTCATAATAACCATCAGAGCAGAGAGTCACAATGTAGTAATGTTGAGAAATATGCCTTATTTGGAAAATCATCAATTGTTCTGTACCATTACTTTTAACATTCTCAGAGGTTTTCATGTTACGCTTTCCGTTCAGTTCAAGATATTAAAAACATAACAAAAAGCTTTGTAATGGTGCACACCAATTCAATTTGGAGTTGACATTTAACCTAAATTTGGGTATGATTATTTCGTTGCAGCAAAATAATTTACAGGGATCCGAACTCAACGCGATAGCTGGTCACATAATCCAAGAAGCACCGCAACTTAATTCCAAGACAGGATTCAAACCGAGAACACCGAGAGCAAATATGTCTAAATAATAACTTGAAATCGTAAATACAATTCTTCATTATTATACTTAATTTTAAAACATTAAGAGCGTAAACGTGCTGTGTAACATGCATAAACATACATTTTATATAAAATAAACGCAAGGAACAATAAAGTAAGGAATAAAGCAAAGAGGATAAAAAGAGAGGATAATTGATTTGTAGTGGGCAGGACAGAAAATGTAAATATTTAATGCTTGGGGAGAATCGATAGTGTTGTTAGAAAGCTATTCAGACAGGAATAACCAACATAAGGTACTAAAACGCTACTTAAACGATATATAAAAATATAAAAAATAACTAAAATGGAATCAGCAACATCGAGAGACGTCGAGGAAGAAAAGAGACCCATGGAGCTTGCGTAGCCAACTGATGCAAGTATGTCTTCGTGAATAGAAAAGGACTTTTCCTCTTTTAAGAAGGGAGGGAGTGAATAAATCCACTAGTCAATATGGAATTAGTTTCTATGACACCATGTTTCCTACAACCAGCACAGGTAGCTGTTGATAGAAATTTTACACTCGGTGGATCAGCGTTGAAAAGATTAGGTTTCTTATGGAAGACTGCCTCTAGCCCACACCCCAAATATAGAGATTGATTTATTCTCAGCTCTAATAGAATAAGACCGTCACAACAAATGATCAGGAAAGTACTTAGGTGTCAGGAGATAGCTTTGAAAAATACGCGATGTAAGGAGGGAAGAATTGTGGTGGGAAATGACTGAGAAAAGCACTACAAGTCACGATATACACCTAGTTAAGATATTATATTATTAGAATGAGTGTTCATGTCAAGTTACAATAATTTATATTTCATGTTCTTCATATCGTCATACTACGAGCAAGACTTAAACGTCTACACTCATATTCCTTTCATTTGTGGCATAATTTTCCACTTATTTTCCACTATTATAACCCATCTTATGGCCACAACCAATTGAGCTGTACAATGTTTCACTGAGAAAAATTACACATAAGAATGATATATGCTGTGCCCAAGAACGGGAAAGATTTTATTGACCTTTTCAGATCCGAAAATACATATTTTAAGCTACAAGTGTCGTTCTACTTTTACCCCTCTCGTTAGTCATTCCAAATATGTTTACCAGTCTTAATATGCTTTCTAATCACATACTCGGTCTGTTGGAAGGTCGGCTGCCATTCATTTTACACCCCAAGAATTCGAATTCATTTTCATTCTTATTGCTTATAGGTACCGAATATATTTGAAAGTTTAATAATTTTAAGTAAATATTTATAAATTCAATCATAGCTGTCAATGTGAGAACTTGACTAGTTAGGATAACTTAAAAGAAAGTGTATCGTAAATAGTCACGTGGTTGGTAATTCTTAATCAGGAGAAAGTTCTAAAGCAACACACTCCATTTTATCTAAACTTTTTTCACAAACCTTAAATTTGTAAGTTAAAAACAACCTTTAGAGAAAAAACACTGACTTATAAGGGTGTCCCAAATGCTGGAGTGTACGTCCAAGAACTTCACAAATGGCGACAGCTTTTAAAGATTATGGGTTCAACTACGCAATGTTTGATTCAACAGAACCGTTACGAACCGTTACCACCGTTACGTTGTGGCCACTGATCATTTTATATGTTTAAATCTTAACTTGATGTACGAAATGCTCTGTGATACATGTAAATATCTGGACGTTGCAAGCTCGATATGAGCTTGCCTGTTGGTTGAAAGTGTGCGTGTTTTTATAAAATAGGTCATTGGTCAGTGTGTAATGAGCCGCAGCATGAGCTGAGAATTTGTGTGTCGTAAGTAAAGATAAAAAAAGTCAGTGCTTACCCGTGCGTGTAAACAAAAACACTGCTGATCGATTAGTGCTATTTTTTCTCCTCGTCACACTTTCATCAAGGGTTAATTGCAAAGAAAATTAAAATATATGAATTTGTGATAAGTATATTGGTGTCAGACTTGTTGAATATAATAAAACTGTGCATTTGCGTATATTATAATGTAAGGGTAGGTTGTGAGAGTGAGATCCCAGGGTTTACAAACTCCCCTGTAACTAGGGGGCATAACTAGGAGAAATGAGAAAGGTAGATGATAGGATAAAGTTGGGAGAGACAGCACAAGTCCATATTTAATACATTTAATATAATCTAGTGGCTGAATAATAGTACAAATCACTCCCTAAGTCTTGAGGGGACTTAAGAGTGACAATGTGATACAATTTTATATTAAATACCCATACGGGCTTACCTTGAGGATGCGTAATCGTGTATGGTTGTGGAGTCACACGGTCTCTATGGTGATCCTCTAAACTGATCACTGTCTGATTCTATAACCCTCTATACTGTATACTCTACTCTATACTCTATAACCCTCTCTACTCTATACTCTACTCCATACTCTAACCCTCCCTGCTGGCTTAAGCAGCACTTAAAATGGGTTCTGCCAAATTGGTGTTTCTATGCTGGTTGAGTGTTGCCACGTTAAGGAAGCTACGTAGACGTTTCCGAAGATAAGTTAAACAACTGTTGTCAAACACAAGTTCCACTTTTTGTTTGATCTGTAGGTATTACAGCTTTACTTCTACTTTTATCTCTTCCAGTTCTTGCTTAAATTTCTTATAGATACTACCTCTAAAATTATATCTTTAGAATAAAATCCTGTTAAAAGTGGTATTCCACATAAAGCAAAATATGATACTATAATACGGCGTCTATGTGACTCGAATTACACTATTCAGCGAAGAGCATGTCCGGCCACCTGTACGTAGTTGGCATGAGTCAATAGGAAACTGATGTCATAAGCCAAGGTCACGTGAAGTCTGACATAGTGCTTTTCTCATTAGCAGAATTAAGAACTTTAGAATGTGCAAACGAGTCAGGTCACAGGAAGTGAGCATTGAATAATAACATTCCAGAATTTAATATGTTCCTAAGTCTTCCTCAACCATATACGTGACAATATATTGGTTATCAATAATTAGTAACAGTTAATATATCCGTGTGTACTTGCTTTATATGTTAAAGATTACAATAAAGATTAAAACAATTTTGAGATACAATTATATGCACATGGTTCATAGGAATACCTCTTCATCGCCAAAAAGTTCTTCTAGTGCACCCGGAAGCTTTTTTCGTCTCAATAATAATCGGATTTTTCAAGATCAGTTTTCATAGAGGTTGCATAATCTATTTCACGTCTTTGATTGCATATTAACTTGTGTTTTGAATCCTCATTACATGTATATCTTATTAAACAACTATTGTAACATTTCTTAAATGTAAATTAACATTTAAATCAACTAACAGCTCCTACTTGGAGCTATCTTTAAATAACCACTTCAAAATGTTGTCTGCAATTAGTACAAATATGTTTCAGAGTGGACGATTTTTTTAGTTGAATCTTAAATATTAATATATTACAAATGAAATATTATAAAACATATGTTTTATTTCATAACAAAATATTAATTTCACATGTTTGTAAAACTAACATTTTAGATAAAAATGGCTTAAGGTTTGTATAGATTTGTAAATAAGAGAAAGGAAGAGAGGAAGGGTAGAAGGGAGAAAGTGAGGAAGGAAGGCGAGACAGAAGTACATAACTTTAAAGTATATAGTATAATATCATTGACATTTACATAAAGTGCTATTTATTAGAACTCTAATGCTTCAGACAATGGTGAATTCCATGCAAAGGAAAGCATAATACGTAACATAACTTCACATCTGTTTGTGTTAGCACTGAGAGGTTTCGAATAAGCCCTTCGGCAATGTAATTACTATTGCAAGATATCGTACATCCCATTCAGCATGCAACAGACAAAACAAGTCTTGTGTTGTTTTGCACTGAATGGAAAATGGGTTTTAGTTTCATGCAATAGCAGACATAGGACAACGTAGTTGTTAGCTGAACATGTTAATACTGAGGATTAGAGAGAATAGCGGTCAGAACTTGGATTCTGTATGTAAGGCTTATCAACTATTCTTTCGAGAAGACTGCAACAGTAAATTTCCTTTCATTTATTAATTTTCAGGACTGCATACAAGTAGATTATTATTTCGTAAAAAACCGAACAATCAATATAGATTGACATCTTAATTTGCATTACAATATCCATCCTCTTTTCATTAGTGGCTCTAAATGGACTGAAGTTGGAAATCCCACGTCAATCCTTAGACCAAATAATGTAATGTACATACATTCAATGCAATGCGGCGCATTCTATCAAATCACAGTGCACGACAGGACGGAATCACTACATTGCGAGAACCTCTAATTGCACGTTATTAATATTCGACATCTCTGATTCTTCAAACACAAATAAATGGTGTCACATGTCGTGTAGACTATTAGTTATCAAATATGCTAAAAGTGGAGACATAGATCTTCATTAAATGTTGCATCGCTTATGTGGCAAACGCTTCTATTGGGGATTACGAGTGAGTCTGTATTGTGTTGCCTTAGTCAATTGCCTATGTGCAATTTTAAAGCTCTTAGAACTTCAGGAATTAGCAAACTGAAATGTGAAACAGGCGTTACAAACATTTGTATTCCTCTTCTTCTTCTTCTTATTTATTAATTGTACATACTTAGCTCCGTAGGCGACTGCAATGATCATGAATATCGCACAAAAATTAAGATTTGGCCGCACTAACATTCGACACACGCCATCCTCTGATAGCAATCGCAGACTGTCAAGTGTTTAATCGGTCCCGTATAGGATTGTAAGGAGAGTTTATAACAAGAAAAAGGAAACTAACTTTCGAAACCCGTTGACCTTCCTTTGACTCCTGAGCTAGTGATTTTTTTTTTTTTTTATTTATGCCTTCTAACGCTTTTATACATATCGGGCGATGCATGAAAAGGGTAAAATAATGCCCAAATGAGTGCAGCTCCATAGAACTTACAGTTACCTGACATTCGTCCTTCAGGTTAAGGTAAAACCTCGGAAAAGTCTTATCCAGATAAGTCATCCTGACGAGATTCGAACTCGCGAGCATCTCTTGAACGTGAGGCAGACACGCTATCGTCTTACGCTAACAAGGCAGGCTTGAGTTAGTGAGCTGTTCTGTAACAAATGTTGACCGAATAAAGATTGGAGGGAATCTACAGTGTGATCCATATAAATCTGAACCATTTCGGTAGGCCAAAATTCCCCTTTGAAAGCTCGTAGAATGTAGAACGTTTTAATGTTCTCAGTGGGTCTGGGAGAATTGTCAACACTGACTTAGAAATTCATTTTTATACGATTGTAGAAACTGAAGTTCATATTGGTATCTTCAAGACATTTGTGGAGCATTGAATTGAGAGAAGGTTAATCCCAGCAAGATGGAGCAACGTTACATACATCTAATAACACCATCGAACTTGTAACCAGTATCTTTGATAATATAATAATCTCAAATGGCCTGTGGCCCGCCAGATCCCCTGACCTAACCTCACCGTATTTTTTCTTGAGGGGTATCTAAGAAATAGAGTGTACAAGAATAGGCCACAGACATTTGATGTTCTCAAGGAATCCATTCGATTCTAAATAAGTAACATTGGCGAGGATACTCTCAGTAAAATTTCAGATAATATGGTGAGATGAGTGCAAACATGTATAGATTGCTGGTGGAGGACACTTCCAACATTTTCTCTGAAATGTAAATAGTGTAATGTAATCTCCAAATTGTGTATTATATTCACCCAAAGTTGCACGTGTCCTATTGTTGGTTCAAACGTGGTTCAGGTTTATATGGATCGCGCTATATTCTTAATGCTCTTGAACCAAATAAATTCCTGCATTTTCAGAATTTTTAAGAATTCATTTATCTCCAACATGAACTGAAGTGTCTTCTATAGCAACAATCCAAGTATAGAATCTATTAATGTTGTAAGGAAACTTGGACAGATGCTTGCAATTTACCAATATACAATGGTCATATAGAACCATTATAATGATATATACAGGAATTGGATGTTAATATAAAGAATTAGATAAATATTTCCTCTCCCACTTATTAAAAAAATGTTTTCCCCTTAAAATATGTCTTATTTGGCAAACATTACTAATTTAAATTTAATATTTATATTAAAATATTCAACTGAATTTGAAACTTTTAGAAACTCGATTCGTTCTACCTGAACTTCTAGATTGTGGACCTAAGAACGTAATTAAGCATCGTGTAAACGCATTCTAGAAACAAATGTTCAATACAAAATAAGGCAAACGGCAGCAACATATTCACTGTAAATAGCAGTACAGTACAAGATAAATGTTGATGGTCTAACTCGGATATAACACGCAGCTGAGGCAAATGCTTTATGAAGAGGATAATGTCAGATGTAGAACATTAATGTGTTTTCTCTTTCTATTTACCCTACAGTTGCTCGTGATATATTGCTCCTTCACAGTAATGTTACCCCCAAGAGGTTTCGCCTTTTGTCTTAATATCGCGTTCTTCTTCATGTGCTGTCCAATACCCGTCACCCACACCATAAGAATACTTTTATAACACTTTGTCTTTCTTCTGTATGTTCACGAATGTAACACTACATTCCACATTCACCGACGACCACCTGCTGGTTTTCTTTATCTACTTAACTTGTTCTTTTTATTGAATGACGTCACATTGAAGCATGTCTTATAAATAAACGATAATGTATCAATGGATATAATGGATTAATGTAAGCAGTAGCAGTAATTAATTAATTATTTACTAGTACTAGTAAATAATTATGGCGATAATTATAATTGTAATAATGATAATAGTGATGTCATCATTATTATCATTATTATTAGTTAAACATAGAGTATTCAATTGTTATTACTCTTAATTCCTTTTGTATAGATAATAGATTATTTCTACAATTTAAATAAAGAATAAACATGTGCTTTCGTAACAATATATCGTATACCCACGAATAAACGAAAGTACAGAAAGTCATGTGAACGTTACACATCAAATATATTTAGATTCCCAATTAGAACTCCACCCCCTTCGATACAACTAAATTGTATGTACGTTTTTAAAGTGAAACCAAACAATTTTATGTGGCCAATTTCATAACAGTCCGTTTGGGCATTATTGTGTGAAAGGCTTAATGGTTTCCCACTGAAAACGCCTATTATTCTAAGCAATATAGGAACACACTATCCAGAATGGTCCATCTCTTATTGGAATATCCATTTCGAAATATGTCATTCCATCTCTCCCCCTCACTCTTTATCATCATCTCTCCAACCCTTTGTGTTCTTTTCGTTCTAGAACAAACACACTCAACCCTTAGCCGTAGGCCAATTTAATTCCATTTCAGATTAATAAGGGAGACTCTGTGCTGTACCTTGTTTCACGGTTTCCTATTGGTCAATACTTCCCTTTTCACCCTGGATATATTATAGTAGTCTACAAACATGAGAATATAAAATTGAAAGCCTTTGATTTGTTTCTCTTTTGTAACTGCTATATCTAAATACATAATCTGATGAGTCTTATTATTGTTCATTTTCTGTTTTATAGTCGATACTGCAGCTTGTTTCTCTAATCTGTTAACATCATAATAAAGATAACTTGAGATATGATGTAAAGTAATTGATACTAAAAAGTTTAGATGCTGTTGTGCGTAAAAGACATTAAAACCGAATATTTTAAAAATGACCAATAGCACTTATCCGCAGTAAGTATTCCATCTTTACAGTTTACGTGTCCTTTAAAACAACAACAGCAACAGCAGCAGCAGCAGCAACAACAACAACTGCTATGTATATGAATTAGACAAGTAAATGGAACTGTTGTTAAATGCATCGAATACTTTCTTGATAAGTGTTTCCATCATCAACGGGCATAGACATTCTTAAGCAGTTAGCTTCATGTGACCTGTACTCAAACTATGATATGTCAATATGAAGAATGTATATTTAATACGGTAGGCAAGGGTTGCTAGCTGCCAGATGCTGTAGACCAACGGAGGCACTATGCGGCACTACCTCCTCATTCCCCATCTTTTATTTTCCCATCAATTCTCTAAAAACTAACACCTCTGTTCCCTCTTTTATCCCATAGATCTGCCCCTGCATTTGGATCTCCCATCCAAATTTTATAGTATGTTCCTCTCCTTTTCTTTAAAAAATATACTCAATTACACAAATATTATTCAGAATAAAGGGGTCTTCAGACTATCGCAACAAATTCAACATGTACATTTTATTTGCAGTAGCACCTACGACTCGCATTCGGGAGGTTGTGGACAGGACTGGACTGTCGACATTCCTGCTCCTTTCATTTCAGCTCATTTCTCATTACACTTCACATTTCATCTCCGTGGTTGTTTTAGGGTTGCTCAGCATTACATCCCATTCCAAGTATCATCTGCAAGCTTTCAGAGCGAGGGGAGCCGTTGTCAGGGAGTTGCAACTGGACCTTGCCCTCTGCTATCGCTACTCCTGCCTTCTCTCACTCCAATCCTCCCTCCCAGGGGTGCTCAGTTAGAAGCATAAAACTATAGGTCAAGGTGCTAAACCCCTCTCGCACCTGTTCATACGTCATTCATCTAAGGGATTATGACTAACGAAATAGACCATGGTGCGATTCCGATTTGCGTAGTAATAGTAGTCTTAAACATGACTAACATCATGATCGAATTGTATCCTTTGTACGAATTTGACAGAAATTTACTTATTTAGAATATGGATGTTTAAGGCGACGTAATGTTTCTTAATGTAATGTTACATCTTTGGTTGGAAACCCGATACTCAACTCATCATATCTTAGTAGCGATAGTGGGGATGGATTACAGTTTGGGAGATTTGGAACACGTTGGATTTTTTTCTCAGGGTTGCACGGCTCGATGACTTCTCTCCTTCACTCTACTCCTGTATGCGTCCTGACTTCATGTGTGTTTCCAAGAGAAATAAATGCCTTTGACTATTCAAATGTGCATTTATTTAAATCTGTAGATCATCTGAACTCGCCACCAGGTGTAAATAACTAGCTACTCGTCGATTTACTGCGGACCACTGCGTATTCACGCACGGTGATTGAAATTTACTTGTGCCCGCGCACTGCTAATCTCTTCTCAGCTGAACGTTGAATCGCTAGGCCCACAGCGATGCGCCTGCTAATCCAATCGTTGTACAAGGGTCGTTTGGTAAGTCTGGTAAATTTCCATGAAGGGTTAGACTTTTTTCTATTTTTTTTTTTTTTTTTTTTTTTTTTTTTTTTTTTTTTTTTTTTTGCAATTTTGTGAGTAATGAGTTTGATTATTCAAAGGATAGTACAGAAATTTGAATGTAAGACAATATATAACTCATTGTTGACAGCCATCTGAACTGGGTCAGTGTGATAGCTGCGATTGAAAATAGAAAAACAGTTTCTGTTGTTATTAAACATTTTCATTTGAAGGACTGGACTGCCGCACAATTCAAAAGTGAGCTGGATGAAGTTCTTGCGGACTCTGCACCAAATTGAAGGCCGTTTACTTTTCGATGAATGATTTCAAACGTGGTCGTAGAAGCACCAAAGATAAATCATGCTCTGGTCGCCTAATTGAGGACACCACACAGGACACCATTGAAAAAAATTCGCGATCTGGTTATACAAGACCGCCGAATCAAATTTATTGAGATTGCTGAGGCTGTAGGCATCTCAACTGAGCATGTGCTCAATATCCTGCATGAAAAATTGGCAATGGAAAACCTGTGTGCAAGATGGGTGCCGTCATTGCTCACAGTCAACCAGTAGCGCATCCCGAATAACACTTCTATCAAGTATCTACCAAGTATCGCAATCTGTAAGAATTTTTGGGCCCATTTGTGACCGTGGGTGAAACTTGGATCAATCATTACACACCAGAGTTAAAACAGCAGTCAAAACAATAGCCAAAGGCTGGTGAAAGTGCACCAAAGAATGCAAGGATGTTTTGTCAGCTGGTAAGGTGATGGCCACCTTTTATTTGGGGGGGGGGGATTCTGAAGGAATATACCTCATTGACTACTTAGAAACAGGCAGAACCATAACCGGAGCCTATTATGCTTCACTGTTGGATCGTTTGCAACATGAGTTGACAGAAAAGAGACCGAGATTGAAACGTAAAAGTGTATTCCTTCACTAGCATAATGCATCATTGCACACATTACCAATCGCAATGATAAAAATGCACGAGTTGGGCTCTGAGTTGGTTCCCTATCCACCTTATTTACAGACTTAGCCCCAAATGACTTCTTCCTGTTCCCAAACTTGAAAATGTGGCCTGGTGGGGAGAAATTTTCAAGTTTCGTTTGTGCGTATGTCAGTTTGTGCGGATATGTTCTCACGAGCTTGTCGAACACGCACTTCGCCAAATCCTAGGGAAATCTGCCAAGCTGCAGTTCTGTCGTGAATGTCACGTCTGGTGACTTTTGAAAGGACTGTGTGTCCAGTCCCTGGCGCTGTTTTAGCCTGAGGGTGTATTTTCTCTTACCCTGCTTTGTCTACACAAAAGCGAATACATGTGTTTCCTACAGCTTTTCCTTTTGTAACTTATTCATTTATTTTGTAGTTACAAAAACATTTAGCTCAGAAATATGTTAAATATATTTAATATTAATAATTAATTATCAAACCCACGTTCCTGACTAAGAGGGACGATTTCATTCATTAGAGTGAGGATTTCAGCATTGGAAAATATTAACAATATCTTGTGCCATAGCTATAAAACGTGAAAAGTAAATAAAGTAACCGAAAGAAGATGTAAGAAAAAATATAAATACTCAATTGGAAATAAAGATATATATTATGAACCCCAGTGTATCAGCCTGACTTATGTAGAGAAGTTTAAAACAATCCATTTAACATAATAAATCTGTAGAGAATAAGATGTGATTTCAAACACATGATTGGTGTTAACAATTAATAAATGCATATTCTCGATATAATCAAGATAAAATATTAAAGAAAGAAATGCACATTATTGCAGATAAATTTCTGTGAAAGATACTTGAAGGATTTCTAAAACGGCAAGACAGACAACAGCTAATATCTCATAGAGAGAAAGGAGCTCTCAGTGGCAAGAAGCACTTAAGGTTCCAGACCGATATTGAACTAGTCCCACCTCTTCACAAAGCTGATAGGGCTGTGAAGTGTAAATACCTCCTCTCCAATTTGTCTCCTGTCCATTTCCTCCATTCCATTTCTGGGATCTGCCAATATCTTTAACAGAACCTGTTGCCCCTAGCCCGTCATATAATGGCATGAGTAGGATCCAGGGTTATACCAGAAATGGTTCCTTTCTCCGATGGAATGAAACTGAACTTGACGTTTATGTTCACGCAAACAACCATTTTCAACTTCTTACAACACGCAACTCGCAGAAGAAACCCTTGTGCATTTTATTTTCTACAGCAATTACTGGGAAATATTTATGGTAATCCAAGGTTTTCTAATCTTTCGTCGACACACAGCCCACGATATCGTGACATGCATATTTTTATCGTTTAATGCAATAATGCCAAATAATACAGCACTATACAGTGCGTACATTAATGCGAATAGAATCACGATAATACATCAAGAATGATCACAATTTTTTTTAACAACGTACCTTTACTCATTCTCATAATTTTGATGGTCCTTCTCAAAATAGCCTCCCCTGAATGCGATGCACTTGTCCCAGCTTTTCTGCCAGTCTTCAAAGACATCCTGGAAACCATTTTTGAGATATCCTTCAAAATCGCCTCCGCAGCCTTCATTACTGCTTCTGATGATGGGTAATGCCACCTACGAAGGCGTTTCTTCAAGTTAGGGAATAGAAAAAAGTCACATGGGGCTAAATCGGGACTACAGGGAGGGCGAGGGATGCACTTCACGTTGATTTTTGCAAGATATTCAGCAACAACATTGGCAATATGCGGCCGCGCATTATCGTGGTGCATCATCCAACTTACTTCACGGAAATGTGGTCTTTTGTGCCTGATATGGACTTGCAACGTTTTCAGGACATCCCTGTAGTATTGTCCAGTTACTAATGTGTGTGCAGGTACAACATGCTGATAAACTATTCCATGAAGATCAAAGAATGAGATGACCATAACTTTCTCAGCAGAAGCAATCACTTTTGCTTTTGGGGAGTTGGTGATGAAGGAGATTTTCACACTAAGCTTTGCTGCTTTCTCTCAGGATCAAAATGATGTAGCCAAGTTTCATCAGCAGTGATTAGGTTTAAAAGAAACTCCGGATCTTCCTCTTACATCAACTTTAACTGCATGCAGACCTGTATGCGAATGTCCTTTTGTTCGGGAATCAACACTCTTGGAACCCATCACGCACAAACACGTCTCATGTGTTATGTTTTTGTCAACAACGTGTGGGTGGCACCCAATGAAATGTTCAGTATTACAGAAACTGATCTTAAGGTAATTCGTTGATCCTCTCTCACAATGGCAGCAGCAGTGTTAATGTTTTCTTTCGTAAGAGCAATAACTGGAGAACCGGGTCCACCTTCCTTTGAAATTGATTGTCTCCCCTCTTAAAACATTTTAAACCACCTTCGAGCTGTGCTGTAGGTAAAATCAAACTCTCCATAAGCCTCCTGTAATATTTTATAGGCCTGAACTGAACATTTGTTGAGACGAAAGCAGAATTTCAAAGCCGCATATTGTTCCTCGCGTGTTACCTGCATTGCAGCTGTAGGCGATACTGAACATGTCTGAACTTTCCTGGATCTCACAGGCGGGAACTAGGAGTACCAACAATGAAACTACTACGGCGTGTTTGTTTCACATTAAGCTAACAGGATGTAAGAAGATTGAATTTTAGTGCGAAAAATTATGACTGTAAAAAAATTATGATCATTATTTATTGAACAGCCCTCTTATGTACCTACATAAGCCAATTGTTGCTTCAGAGAACATTTTGACTTATCTCTTATGAATAAAAATAACATTACAGAACTAACACAAGGAGATTATTTTAACGCGTTTATCATATAGTGTTTTAACCCTTCCGTTAATTCAAAACAAAGAATTTCATTTGTAAGATAAACAACAGTGCAGTAGATCCTAACGTTTCATTCAGCCACAAATACGAATATTCACATTTTCAGAATCCTGAATTTCCAAAATTGAGCTAAGAGACAGCAATGAACATTTTGGTATATTACTACTAGTACCAAGTATTTAGGTGGAAATAAACTTATTTTATGTCTTGTTTTTCTTTTAATTTTGTCTTTTTATGGTCATAAATAATTTTATGTTTTCTTAGCTCCAAGAAATTCATGTAAGACTTGTTTCACAGACGTTTACATTATCATAAATATCTACCAAAAACAAGTGAAGAATAATTTTCACTGTTTCCTTTGTATGTTATGTTTTGGTATTGGAGTAGATACTGACCCTAAGTTTCTGCTATAAACGGCTTATTATTTCGTAATTCATTCTTGAACGAAGAAATATTTCTTTGGCGGAACATCACATTATTGCAGTGTACGGCAGAGACGATAATACCGAAATTTCTAGAGGAAGTTTCTACAAAAACTTTTCTCCCTAAACACTGACTTTCACATCTTTCTAAAATCTTCTGTTGATAAATGACTGAGCAGCTTCCAGTGATATAGATATTTCATTTTTGGGTACATCACTAATTGTAGCTTGTGGTTTAAAACAAATGTGTGTCTTAAAATATGCAAGCCTGTATTTTACGATAGTTACCTGTCTTTACTCCATCCTACTGTTTATAATAATAGTGTAAATGATTTTACGATGAGCCTTAACCCTTTAACTGTAAACCTATTTTGCTACTTATGCCGTTCTTGCTGTACTTGCTAAACCCGTTCTTATACCACTTTCTTTGATGTCTCAACGCAGTCGAATCGAATAACCTAGATCGTTAACGCGATAAACAATGGGCTGACCACCCATTCAAAGCTAAACGTCGTGGGTTCGAATCTCGGCAACTGCATTCATATGTGCCTGTGGTAAAGGACGGGGAGGGCCCAAGTAAAATAATCGGTGTGATGGCATGCTTGGATGTTGACGGGGTATCATTTGACTGCAGCTGCTCGAATCGTTAGCGTAGATGGCAGGATGTCCGCCTCACGTTCAAGAGGTCCCGAGCTCGAATCTCGGTCAGGGTGAGTTACCTGGATAAGGGTATTTCCGGGGGTTTCCCGTATCCTTCAAGACGAATGTCAGGTAACTCTAAGCTCCATGAACCCTGGACTCATTTGAGCACCATTTCACCCAACTCATTCACCGTCCGATGTGACTTAACGTTGTAGGACGTAAAATATCAATTTTACAATTCAAGAGACTGAAAATTGTGTTAGTATAACTGACGAAGGCCAGCACAATACTATAATAACAAAAAACTGGACTAAAACATTTTAAATTGAATAAAGCGCAATGCTTCCCCAGGGCAACAGCGCCAATTCAAGGGCTAAAGAAAAAATAGCATCTATTTTAATAAATCAGATCAGCTGTTTGATCTGTTTTAGGTGTCAGCCTCTCACTTTTAGGTGCAATGAATTTCACATATTCGTTTTAGGAAGCTTTAAATCAATAGATGTTTACCTTTAAATTTATTAATTAAATAATGAGGTAAAAATAGGATAAAACCCTACTGAGTACATTTTAAAGTGTATAGTTCTGTATGGACTTCAGCATTTGCAGGAATGCTGCCACGAGATTAGCAGTTAGCTTTTCTTCATGTTCCTGTCATCTTTATAAAGGTAACATCTGTGGCAGTATTTCAGTGAACCCTTGTTGCAAAGTCATGTACAACGTTCTACAAATTGTTGGCTGCAAGGTTGTGCTTTAAGGTCTTTTCTTATCTGGGTAGTTCTGTGTTTCAACAGAACAGCAGGAAGCACTAAAGGTTTCACAGTAAAGAAAGTAGAACGAAAGAAAGCCGTGGATAATAAAGAAAGCATATCTCTTATCCGTAAGACTGTCACGATATGATCAACATAAAACAAAGGTAGGAGCACTACTTTACAGACACGCCCCGTGCCCTTCACTTCGTTTGTGTGCTAGTCCTTGTGACAATCAGATGGATTTATAGTCAACGGCTGAGTGCGCTATCTTCCCCACTGAGTAATTTTTTTCTCCTTGCCCATAAATCCGTCCAGCAGTTACATTATCATTAATTTGGTGTGCCTGAATTGAAGTGAAATAAAATTTAAATTAAAGCAGACAGAGTGGTACAAACACCTCCTTATCTTGTATACACGAACTACTTAAATATAGTTTTTTTATAGTAGCTTTTAAGCAAGGTGGTTGTAACATTCAACAAGTTAGTACACAAGTTCGTTTTAACATAGCAATACTGTATCTTATAAACTGCAACCGAATGCATTTTGATCGACTTGTAAGCTGGTATGGAAACTGGCGATAATTGCCCTTAACGTTTTAAGTACAACTGCAAATAATTTATATCAATTCCAAACATTTATTGCATAGATTAGATTAGATTGATTTGCGTTCAGTAGGTTCACTTGTAGAGGTATAAAGTTTAATAGCAATATATATGTACAAAAGTTAACATAAGACACATATAGTATACAGGCAATATGAACAACAATATGGAAAACAAAGCAGAGATAATTATATATGATACAAAACCAAACACTTTTTAATTCAGCTTTCACTTGGCTTCTGCCAGTACGTCTCAACCTTTTTGCAATGGATACCATTCGTTGCTATTTCTTAAATACATATACATTAAAAATAAACCTTCAACATGTATCAAAGATTTATTGGTAATGATTTGTCATTGGAACAGTTAGATATTGCTTACAGAGCTACAGAAGCATTATCAGGATAATTTGTCATTCAGATAATCTTGTACAGAATAAACAGGTTTTGAGCAAAGGTACTCTCTAACAGCACTTTTAAAAGCACCGAAATTATCAACTTTTTCTTTAAAAAATTAGGAAGTGCGCCAAATATTTTGATAGTTTCATAATGTACACCTTTCTGGAAGCAAGAAAGTTTAGCACTGGCATAATAGATATTATACTTTTGTCTAGTGTTTATTTTGTGAATTACATTATTTGTTGCAAATAACGCACGATTGCATACAAAGAATTTTAGGATCGAGAATATATACATGCAAGGAAGCGTTAATATCTTCGATCTTCTAAAAAGATATTTACAGGAGCATCTGTTGTGGGTGTTAGTAATGATTCTTATAACCTTCTTTTGCATAAGAAATATTTTTTTACTTTCTACTGAGTTGCCCCAAAATAATATTCCGTATTCCATAATAGAGTTAAAGTATGCATAATATTTTAATTTAACAGTGTCAATAGAACTCACATTAACCAGCTCTCGGATAGCATAACAGGTAGAGCTGAGTTTAGGTAACATATAATTTATGTGCGCTTTCCAATCTAAATATCTGTCCACTTGAAGGCCCAGAAATTTTATGCTGTCAATTTCTTCTAATAACATATCATTAATCCCGATTTCATTAACTGATCTATGTTCGTCTACTATGAATCAACTTCGAGTAAATATATCTGGATATTAAAGAATTAGAAACGTGAGTTGTCGCTGTTTATTTGCACTGTAAAAATTTTAAGTTCATGATGAAACATATCGTTAGAAAAAAAGAAAATAACTAAAAATGATAAATACATCCGTGCATACTTTATTAACAGTAGAATTCAGAAACGAAACAAAAATTAGATAAATCCCAAGCTTGGAATTTAAGCTCAGCATTATCCAGATGTATAGCTACGCGAAGATTTTCAAGAAAGTCTGAACATCTCGAACTACTCTTTAAGCGAAAATATTGCAACTTTCTAGTTTCTGAAAGACGGTTATAACAATTTTTAAAAGTACATGACAGAAATAACACATATATATTCTCAATTATATGTTAATAGACTTTGTAATCAGCTTTCTTTGATTGCATTTTGTATAATTTGTATTGCCAAACCTGAAAAATTGACAACGATGTTCTATCAGAAAGATTAAGTGGGCAATAAGACAAACAATTTATATCAAAATAATTTTATTTACCTAGATTTCTTAAGAAATGTTGTATGTCGCAAGTTTAGATTGAGGCAGAGTGAAATGAAAGCCTTAAATATGTACCGTTATCCCCTCTGCAATAGCACAATTTGCTATGGTTCGTTTGATTCCCTAAACATATTCGCGATTACGGGTATCGGACTCGACTGTCACTTTGTTACAACATAAAAGTTAACTTTACCATTGAACACCGACCGAATATTCAAAATAACGATTTTGCGCCATTGCTCTGTACCATTATCAATAATGAGAAATTCCCAATAGAATACTGAAGACATACGAATACGTCCACAGTACCGATTCAAAATGGCTGTCTCACTTGTGACAACACTAAGGAAGAACAGCGTTCTGCCATAATTTTCTGAGCAATGAAAGTACGAAATCTATTGAAATGACGATCAAGTATGATGAGCATGTCTATCACTGCAGCAAATGTATGAATAGAGCATAAAGTTCGAAAATGGCGTGAATCTATGTTCGGGTCAGGCATATCGCGCTGTGATACCAGAGTATCAGTTGAAAACACGTGATTGAAAATCGCAGTGCGACAGTTAATGAAAAAGCCAAAAATCTGAAAAATAATAATGGCTCAGCACATTACATTATTCAGGACGTGTCTAAATTTCACAAAGTATCTGCAAAATGGATGTTAGATCACCTTTCTGTAGAAATGAGACGCGTTGAAGAATTTCTCAGTGTTTGAAGTTGATGGTGGCTTTTTACCAGAATTATTAAGAAACAATATCTGGATACATTAGCAGCAACTCGAAAAGTTGGGGACGCACACAAGCATGGTGCCCACCTCTCATCACCAAAACTCAAGGAATTCCGGATGCAACAATCTGCAGGAAAGGTTATGCTGACTCTTTTGCCTGAATAGGAGCTGTCTTGGAACACCATATAACTAGGGAAAACCTATCACCAGTACGTCATAATCCAATATGCTAAAACGTCGTTTCAGTCGGCAATAATATCAAAGCGACGTGGTCTTCTGACTATAGGGGTCATTTTGTAATGAGGCCTAATGTTCTTGGGCAGTATTGTAGCATGGTGACCTGCACCTTGATGCTCTTCCACATCCGTCACACTCACCAGACCTCGCACCGAGCGATCACCACATGTTTCGATCGCCAAAGGAGACAGTGGAAAGAGAGAAGTTTTGTCCAAAGGATGGTGCACGAGTGACTGTGTGCTAGAACATATTTTTTTTTTTTCAAAGGAATCCGTGCACTTCCTACTCCTTAGGAAAGTATGTTCAGCAGCAGTAAGCTAGATCGAAAAATGATAGATAGACTCGTGTTTCATTTTAGTGAAAGTTCGATGTATATCTGACTTCTCGCATATATTAGGTATCATATAAAATATATGAATATGAAATTGTGGTTCTTCTGGGTGATGATATTAGATTAAACATTTATTACTACACACCAGAGAGATTCGGTCACTCCAAATTGTGAGTGTCGGCATATGGAAGTGTATCACAGAAAGGAAAACTAATCCAACTACAGGACAGGTTAAAGCTGCAGTTCATTGGAGCGCATAGACTACCTCCAGAAGAGCAGAACCTTCACCGAAGAGTATTGCGCTTCACTATCAGCCCAACTGAAGGTTGGTAATCAGGCTAAACGCCTACACCCTGCAAAAAGAAAAGTATCTTTCATTACGATAATGCACCTTCATACACGTCTGGGATTTTCTCAAATCTGCAAACCTTTGCTACCCAAGAGTTTCCAGATTCACTAAATTCGCCAGATTCAGCTCCCACAGAATAATGTTTGTCCTCAAAGCCGAAGAAAAGATCGCGTGAACGAAGATTTACATCTAATTAGACAATCACTCATTTTGCACAATTAGACAGTTATTGTTCTAAAAGTTGTACTAGTTTTGGACTACATATTATTTTCTAAGATGTCACTTGGTTAAAAATAAGAAAATAAAGCGTTTCTGTTAAATATTGTTCTTTCTCGACGAGACATAGATATTTCGAAACGTCATCTGTACTAGCGGTTGGTAGTTATTTTCTGCACTCGGTTGAACAAAGTTACGCTAGCATGTTTTCTGTGGTAGTATATATAAGCAACATTTCCTACCATTTATTTATTTGGATTTTGCTATGTAGTGCAAAGGTCGAATTGAGCTTCAATATACTGCTTCCAGACCATCATTCTCACGTACCTACCTATTTACGCGTTTTGGTTAGCTGCGACTTATCGATCTGGGAAAGAACGGGGTGAACAGAGAACTGGGAATAATTGATTGCAGTCCAATTAATCGCAATGTAACACATCTCGCAACTCCCCCATTGTGAAGCCACTTAGTGCTAATCCATTCGGCTTATCGTGTCATTAAGCGAAACTGAGTCTCTTGTAACCATTAACTCTGTGCTCCTTAAAGTGTTCAACAGCTAGAATACGACACCTAACAGATGTTGCACGTTTCTTTAAATGCACAGAATTTGTAGGCAACGAGCTGCTGACATACTGGATATCGGAATACTTGTTGTTGGTGCTTAAAAAAGAATGCGTTTTAAACTAACACACAATTCTTCCAAACTAATAAGCTTACAGGAGTCCAATAATAGCAACGGGTAAACATTTAAGCAATAACACTTAATAGGTTCATATTAAATTATATGTGTATTTACTATTCATAGGAAGTGGGTTATTCCATCTACTTCGCTGATTACATCACACGTACTCAAAGAATTTAGAGTCATATCCTACTACATGATGTAGGATACCAGTTTTGCATCTAAATATCAAAATGTCTTTATTACAAACAACCAACAAAATTGAAGTCCAAGTTGAACTTCAACCAATCATGATCATCTATCACCAACAACTTGTTTGTAAAGTCTGTTTACTTAACTCGTGTGCAGTTCGGCCGCCTCCTTTGACGAACCCTTATAATTGTTTTACAACATAGACCCTCCTTCTCCCAGTCCTTTCTGCAAGGTTGCCACCTTTCTCGATACGTCATGGGTATCGTACGAAGTTTCGTCTAAATAAATTATCTTATGTCCCTTACTGCAAAACTTCCTTAGTTTTCACAATTCTACTGGAGTCCATAATAACCCTTATCCATTCAAAGTGCAGTATTTGAAACCCAGCTCCTTTAGGAGGCCGAGCAAAGTGCAGCGTCCATAACGAAAATCACAGATTTCTTGCAAATGTGCAACCAATTCGTCTAAGGTGGGCGCTCTCCCTTTTGCATAGAATCTATAAATTTCTCGCCGAATTAAAACGCATGTGAAATTATCCACTTTAGAGAAACGTTTCCTTTTGTTTTCTGACTTAATCGGCGTCTTTGGTATTCCTTTCGTCACAACTTTTCTTACTGTATTTCTGTGAATACGCGGAACTTATCAGGTTCATTGCATGGCCGCTTACCAAGATTATTTTTCAAAACATATTTATATGTATTCAAAACAAGCGCTTGATTTTGCTTACAAAGAATTCGTTATAACTATGTTTTTTTAGGATCCTCCAGTAACATAACTCGGCCCAGCAACACTTTCCAATTCATTCACACTTTGATTATTTCAATTGACTGAAAGTTGTCAACTACTTTATTTGCATTTACCACTGCATTTCCCTCCCACGGTCTCCACATCGTGACATACAACGAATTTCTGCACGTAATGAAACAGATCAACTGGAACTTGGAACTTTGGCAACTGAGACTTCACGTGGAGTAAACATGCGACTGTCATTTCCAGAAAATCAGGGTTGCTATTGGTCCTCAACGACAGTGTTCCATTTCTGAAGTGTGGAGATAGAATTATGGTGAGCAACTGCACTCGCGTTGCCTAGACAGACTATCACTTTCCTACATTTTGTTTCATAATATTTTCGGGAAGCTCAGATTTTTTTCTTCACAAACTAACTTTTAAAGTGTTTACTAAATATTCTAGTATCCGTAACTAAACGGAGTCTCCTATTATCTGAAGTAAGGCATCACTTTATTTTTATACAGTTCGCAAATTTACGTAAATTTGTGTTAGGTCATCTTCTATTTCTGTCTTCAGTCTATATAGCTGGTCATACGCTGTTTTAACAACAGTATTCCTTTTAGTCCATTTATAAAACCCTTGTTTGTTTAATTATTATATTTACTTCCTGAAATAGACTAATAAATAATAGTCCTACTTGACCAAACATCTTGAAAAATTACTGCATCATAATTTAAGTTCCTGGAGACATTAATATACTTTGACTGTGGGTTCGTGAAATTAAAAGCCCAGCTGTACAAACTCAAAATGTTCTTTATTTCCTCCGAATTAGTCTTGGTACACTTGCAATTCACCACAGATTACGTACCACACACAATTACGTAACAGACACAATTACGATCCACCAGTTCGCAGGTCCACACTACTTGGCACTTTGCCGTAAACTCTGACTCAGAACTCTACAACTGACTCTAGAATCTGACTGACTTGGCACACCGTGCTTCTATTTATACGTGGCTAACCGGTTCTAGAAAATTCTGTCCAATGCAGAGGAAAGATATACGAGAGTTCACGTTCTTTCCACGGGGAAGACAGGAGGAGAGGAAACCACTTGGGCTCTGGTTATTTCTCCCAACACCCCGCCTCTACTCGGTACGTAATTAGCGCTACGCATTAGCGTAGGCGTAGCCTAGATGCCGTATGTCCCCTCTATTGGCCAGCTCTTCCTGGTAGCTGATTGTGAGTTCGACGATTGGGTAGCAATAGCTTTAATTAAAGAAATCCATGGAACAGTGACCAGACTTTTCATGTTATACCTTAAGCTTAAACCGTTTATAAGCGTCCAGTTTATAAAGAAACCATGGATTTATAAATTTAGTACTCAAGAATTCTACCATTAATTGCTGTTTTAAAGACACAAACATGCGATCCACCTATTAATGGTTTAAATCAATTTAGATGTAATTGTCTGAATAAATGATACCATAAAATAAGTTTTTTAGCTATAAGTATGAAATTATATCAAAACATATATAATATTTATTTAATTCAAATAAAAACTAGATTATTACGTTATTTTTAAGTAGCATTCTCTGACGATGAATTAAATGGGGAAAATGATAATCAAATGATCCTAGAGTCCGAGCTGTCTTTCAGGATAAGGAAAAATCCCGGAATATACAGGGGCGACCAGAAAGTAAGTTCTGTTTCAGTTTATCTCCGCTGCAGCGCTGCGATCGCAGTTCCGCACTTCCGCGGTAGACGCTCTGTATCAAGGAGAAGAAACGTGCGCCATTATGAGATCGCTCTCAGCCACTTACGCTATGTTGTGTTTGTTCACAATGTCGGTGTTGATTGAAAATCCCGCCGCTTGTGAAATCAGATCTGTGATTCGTTTTCTGAATGCTAGGAAAAATTAATCCAATTGAAATTTATCGGCAAATTTTCTATGACAAAAGGTGTTGTGTTTCTTCACGACAACGCCCGACCACACACTGCAAGTGCGACGAAAAACATCCTACAGGGATTTGGCTGGGACTTGTTTGACCACCCCCCCCCCCTACAGCCCTGACCAGGCTTCTAGCGACTTTCATCTGTTTTTGCATCTCAAATCTTTCCTTGGCGGTCAACACTTCAACAATGACAAAGAGCTGAAAGAAAATGTTTCTAACTGGTTGAAGACACAGGCGGCAAACTTCTATGAAGAAGGTATACAAAAACTTGTGCCTCACTAGGACAAATGGCTGAAAAATTTCGGCAGTTATGTGGAAAAGTAGTTTAAGAGTATTAGAATTTTGTGAAATAAATAACTTTTCTGCATCTGTACACAATTTAATTTTATTACAAAAGAGAAATTACTTTCTGGACGTACTTCATATAATATCGAGATAACTCACCTTGAACGAGATTTGAACTCGAGACCTGTTAAAAGTGAGGCAAACCATACTTACAGAGGCAAGCTTTTAATTACGTTTGAGTTACTAATTCATTAGAATACAACAGGTTAAAATTTCCCAATCCGCATTGCCAAATTGGTTGACGACTAATGTTCAGTGTTTGGTTCAGCCCTGGTTTATGTTACCCTTAATCACAATGTAATCTTGCGGTTGGCACGCCTTATTGTAAACAGAGTAACATCAATAATTCATAATGTTTCTCTTTGCAGCAGCTCTACTCAAACCCTTGTGTGGATTTTGCGAATGCGTAATGGGTTCTTGGATACTCACAAAAGCATGGTAATTATAATCTGTGTAAAGATAAACCACCAGGACCACCAACTGTGTAGCCATAAATTGGAATATGTTGACTTGCGGCACCGCGAGTGAATAAACAAACTGAAGACCCTGAAACTTGCACACACTGCTAACGAAACTTCCCGAATTCGTAAACTTTAGATGGAAGTGACTTATTACTTCTGTGTGTACTGCAAATCATACTTTATTTCGCATGCCACTTTCTGCTACTCCGATCTACCTAATATATTTATTACTCTTTCTACTGCATACTTACAGTAAATATAAAACGTGCTGCGTTACATCCAAAAACTTAATACTGAGATCTCAGTTGAAATTCACGTTTTGAGATCCCTTTATTAAAAAGGCATTTTTAGAAAAGGATCCTCTGCGTGTTTGTATGTGTGTGCCTATGTGTGTGATAACTCAAAAACAAAAGTGAACTACGTAGTACGTCATCTCCGAAGATACGAAGCGAAGATTTTCAAGAAAATCCCGTGCTTAAAGCAAGACTTTGCACTGAATATTTTTCAACAATTTCAACAGTTTTCTCATAAATCATTTAGGATTTTGATTAAATTTCCTCATGTTGAAGATGTTTTAAGACAAAGTCTACCTTTTCGGAGTCCCTTGTACCTAAAGGAATAATAACAACTAGGTAGTTTTAGCACATATAGAACTCAATTAATATTAAGTAGATATAGGAATAAGCGTTTGAAAGAACAGAGAAAATTATGTGAGTGCCACACCACATAAATTTCCGAAATATTGCTATAAAGCTCTTTTTCATGTTTTTAAATATAAGCGCCTAAAGAAATGATTTCGTTTTATATTTCGTTTTAGGTCCAAGGAGGGAGAAAGGTGAAGGATAAAATGGTGCTGGATCGCTAGATGACAACTGAAACTTCATGTTTTTTTAATAACACCGTACGAAATAAAATATTCTTGGAAAGGTAGAGTCAGACTGAAAAATTCAATACCATAGCCGGGATTTGAATTACGGATCTTCTGGCTGCCGTTCAGTCACCATAACCCTTGAGCTACTATGGCCAACGTGCCGACATGACATTAAATTCTCCAACTGACTCGTGTTTTTTCCGGTAAACCACTTAGGAGTTCTCATAAACACATGAGACAACTACCGTAATGGTGACTTACAACATGTCTTTAAGGCCCGAGCTTTATAGTTAACCACTATTGGCCATAGTAGCTCAAGGGTTACAGCGGTTGGAAGGCAACCAGAAGTTCCGTGGTTCAAATCCCGGCTATGGCACTGAATTTTTCAGTCTGACTATCTTTCCATACTTAAGCCTACACACGGCTAGTGTGAAAGAACAATTAATTTCCAAAATATTCCTACCTTAGCACTTCATTAGCAAACTACTAATTTTGAAATCGATAATGCCATGGAGTTTTAACGAGATCTGCAGTTTTATATTGTTTACCTCTAGCTTTATCATGGCACCAAATTAATGGAATTGGTGAAGAACGAAGAAGACTTAGCAGAAAGCTCTAAAAATCCGGCGTATACATTTTATTATGCATTTAAATGACAAACTATGTTATTTAAATCATAATAGTTAATAGGCAGTCATCTTTGAGAAAATAAAAAAGTATGTAGATATGTAGATTTTATTGTACTTTATGTGAGGGCACATTTTCTTTAGAATTTTAAGTCGTACTCTTAAAAACTATAGATAGCATCTCATAAGTAATTTCGTTTTTTAAGAAAAACAATTATTTTAAATGTATTCTGACAAGCAATTAACTAACTGTCAAAGTAAAGACCATTAGATTTTATGGTCTTGAGTCAGCGTTCAGCGAGGTTTATCATCACACGATGCTACCGGTCTGTGGTTTTTGGAGGAGAAGAATTCGGTCACATCCACTTGCACTGCTTCAATGTTATCAAAATGTCTTTCACGTAGAAAATAGGCCATGCATCGAAAAAGATGACAATCTGATTGAACAAGATCAGGGATGTAAAAAACTGAAGCTGCTGACAGTGAAGTAAACTAGGTTATAAATAATAACTAAACACTAGTAACACAACTTCACTTATCTTATTTAACTCTTGGGGACCGGTTTCAAAGCAAACATCTGCTTTATCCTCAGCCATTCAGCTTGACACTCACCCACTAACTGACGGACTGACCTTGACCACTACCGGAGTTTGAAGGATAGCTCCTTATCTAACTGCCATCTATCGGGGACAACACAAACTTATTGATGATGTCTATAGGAGGGATATCAAAATTCATTACGCGATCCTTATTTTTCAAAATAAATATCTTCTCCCAAACCATTAAATCTATCGGTTCCTTCAATTGTTTCAATAATTTAACTTCTGGATTTACTTCATGATTATATGACCAAAAATGATCAGCCACTGCCGATTTCTCGGTCTGTTTATATTTAATATTTCTAAAATGTTCTTTCGCTCTGGTTTCTAAATTACGCTTGGTTCTACCAATATAGATCTTATCGCATTCTAAACAGTTAACTTGATAAATACCAGATTTTTTGTTGTCTGAAATTTTGTCTTTTTTAGAAAACTGTAGCAAATTCTTTATACTGTAATTATTATGAGGTGCTAGTATTATACCCACTTCTTTGAAAATTTTTTGGAACTTTTTATTTGCCCACGGATGATAAGTAAATTTTTTGAAAATATAGTCCTCTTTTACTTTTTTAAGAGTGGAAACATCATTAACATTTTTTTGATATTTAAATTTTTCCATTCTTCTGATGATAAAATCTTTATTAAAGCCGTTAATTAAAGCAGTGTTTACAATATGTTTATATTCCGCATTAAATTCTTCTTCATTTAGAGGTATGTTTATCAATCTGTAAATCAAACTATTAAAAACAGCAAATTTGTGTGACATCGGGTTAAAACTTTTATTTTTGATATAATTATCCGTGTGAGTTGACTTTCTATAGATGCCAAAACTTAATTTATTGTTATTTTTCATTATTTTTAGATCTAGAAAGGGGATGTAGCCATTGTTTTCAATTTCTATTGTGAACTTGATAGCTTTATCCTGTGAATTTAGAATATTTAAAGCCTCATCTATATATCTTTCAGGAACTATGGCAAAAATGTCATCTACGTATCTATACCATATTTTAAAAATTGAAGGAAAAGATTTAGTGACTTCTATTTCAAAAAAACTCATAAATAGATCAGCAAGAAAGGGTGAAAGGGGACTACCCATGGCTACTCCTGAAATTTGTTGAAAAACATTTCCATTGAAAGTAAAGAAATTTTGATCTAAACACAGATTTGTAAGTTTCATAAAATCTTCTATTGACTCCTTATCCAAATCATTAGAGCTCAACCATTTTCTTAAAAACGTTAGAAGTTTTTCTTTGGGAATACTGGGAAATAGGGCAGTTACGTCAAAGGAAACAAGCCTATCATTTTTTGACAATACTATATTGCTGATCTTGTTTACTAACTCAAATGAGTTTTTTATACTTAAGCTGTTAAATCTATCAAAAGTATTAAACCTTTTGTTTAGCCATTTTGCCAAATTATACGTGGGTGAATTTATAAAATTTACAATCGGTCTCATTTTATTGCCAGGTTTATGTATCTTAGGCAAGGCATACATCCTCGGTAACACTGGGTTACTGTCTTTAACCATATGCTGTTCCTTTTTAGGTATGACTTTAACCTCATTAAGTGTTTTATTTACATTTATAATGCACGATTTTAAAGGGTCATTCTTAATGCGTATGTAATCTTCTCCTTGCAGTAAAAGTTCCACTCTGTTGTTGTACTCGTGTTTGTCTAATATTACAACTTTGTTCCCTTTATCAGCTTTAGTAAATATAACATCTTTTTCTTTTAATGATTTAATGATATGTTTATTGTAATTTTCTTTAGGGTGGTTTTTATTTAAATTTTGCAAGATTTTGCTACATTTCATTTTAACCAATGCTTTATCATTTTCTTTTAAATCCTGACTTGCGATTTCAATGTCAACGACGTAATCTTCAATATTTTTTGAAAAACCTACACACGTTTTTATGCCTTTGTTTAGAAAGTTGGTTTCTTTTTCATTAAGATTACAAGTTGAAAGATTAATCACATTATCCTTTTTATTATTATTTTGTGTCGTTGCTTTTATTTCTTTTTGCTTTTCGCACAATCTTTTTAATTTATCCTTTAATCTTTTTGTTTTATTCTTCATACTGAAATTAAGATTTGCCAATAATTTATATTCAAAATTAAGCCAACCAATGTTTCCTAAAACCTTTATTAATTTTAGATGTAAGTTATATAATTTCAGTTCAATATTCTTTAAATTTTTGAAATGTAAATTCCTTTCTGTTTGAATAACTTTTCTATCTGCCGCCATTTGCTGAACACTATAATTTTGAAATTTAACGGTTTTTCTAACAAACACAGGTGTAACTCTACGTTTCAAACACATATTTAAAAAACGAATATCCGCAAAAGTGTGCCTTTTCTTTACTTGGAGTTTACAGAACTGTTTAATTTCATATTTAGCATTATTAAAATTTAAATTGAACGAGTGAATACTCTTCTTTGAGCTATCCATACTCACCCCTACAAAGTGACCAATACAATGCTTCAACCAAATCACAATAGTTATGTAAAAAACTGAAGCTGCTGACAGTGAAGTAAACTAGGTTATAAATAATAACTAAACACTAGTAACACAACTTCACTTATCTTATTTAACTCTTGGGGACCGGTTTCAAAGCAAACATCTGCTTTATCCTCAGCCATTCAGCTTGACACTCACCCACTAACTGACGGACTGACCTTGACCACTACCGGAGTTTGAAGGATAGCTCCTTATCTAACTGCCATCTATCGGGGACAACACAAACTTATTGATGATGTCTATAGGAGGGATATCAAAATTCATTACGCGATCCTTATTTTTCAAAATAAATATCTTCTCCCAAACCATTAAATCTATCGGTTCCTTCAATTGTTTCAATAATTTAACTTCTGGATTTACTTCATGATTATATGACCAAAAATGATCAGCCACTGCCGATTTCTCGGTCTGTTTATATTTAATATTTCTAAAATGTTCTTTCGCTCTGGTTTCTAAATTACGCTTGGTTCTACCAATATAGATCTTATCGCATTCTAAACAGTTAACTTGATAAATACCAGATTTTTTGTTGTCTGAAATTTTGTCTTTTTTAGAAAACTGTAGCAAATTCTTTATACTGTAATTATTATGAGGTGCTAGTATTATACCCACTTCTTTGAAAATTTTTTGGAACTTTTTATTTGCCCACGGATGATAAGTAAATTTTTTGAAAATATAGTCCTCTTTTACTTTTTTAAGAGTGGAAACATCATTAACATTTTTTTGATATTTAAATTTTTCCATTCTTCTGATGATAAAATCTTTATTAAAGCCGTTAATTAAAGCAGTGTTTACAATATGTTTATATTCCGCATTAAATTCTTCTTCATTTAGAGGTATGTTTATCAATCTGTAAATCAAACTATTAAAAACAGCAAATTTGTGTGACATCGGGTTAAAACTTTTATTTTTGATATAATTATCCGTGTGAGTTGACTTTCTATAGATGCCAAAACTTAATTTATTGTTATTTTTCATTATTTTTAGATCTAGAAAGGGGATGTAGCCATTGTTTTCAATTTCTATTGTGAACTTGATAGCTTTATCCTGTGAATTTAGAAGCCATGGGTAGTCCCCTTTCACCCTTTCTTGCTGATCTATTTATGAGTTTTTTTGAAATAGAAGTCACTAAATCTTTTCCTTCAATTTTTAAAATATGGTATAGATACGTAGATGACATTTTTGCCATAGTTCCTGAAAGATATATAGATGAGGCTTTAAATATTCTAAATTCACAGGATAAAGCTATCAAGTTCACAATAGAAATTGAAAACAATGGCTACATCCCCTTTCTAGATCTAAAAATAATGAAAAATAACAATAAATTAAGTTTTGGCATCTATAGAAAGTCAACTCACACGGATAATTATATCAAAAATAAAAGTTTTAACCCGATGTCACACAAATTTGCTGTTTTTAATAGTTTGATTTACAGATTGATAAACATACCTCTAAATGAAGAAGAATTTAATGCGGAATATAAACATATTGTAAACACTGCTTTAATTAACGGCTTTAATAAAGATTTTATCATCAGAAGAATGGAAAAATTTAAATATCAAAAAAATGTTAATGATGTTTCCACTCTTAAAAAAGTAAAAGAGGACTATATTTTCAAAAAATTTACTTATCATCCGTGGGCAAATAAAAAGTTCCAAAAAATTTTCAAAGAAGTGGGTATAATACTAGCACCTCATAATAATTACAGTATAAAGAATTTGCTACAGTTTTCTAAAAAAGACAAAATTTCAGACAACAAAAAATCTGGTATTTATCAAGTTAACTGTTTAGAATGCGATAAGATCTATATTGGTAGAACCAAGCGTAATTTAGAAACCAGAGCGAAAGAACATTTTAGAAATATTAAATATAAACAGACCGAGAAATCGGCAGTGGCTGATCATTTTTGGTCATATAATCATGAAGTAAATCCAGAAGTTAAATTATTGAAACAATTGAAGGAACCGATAGATTTAATGGTTTGGGAGAAGATATTTATTTTGAAAAATAAGGATCGCGTAATGAATTTTGATATCCCTCCTATAGACATCATCAATAAGTTTGTGTTGTCCCCGATAGATGGCAGTTAGATAAGGAGCTATCCTTCAAACTCCGGTAGTGGTCAAGGTCAGTCCGTCAGTTAGTGGGTGAGTGTCAAGCTGAATGGCTGAGGATAAAGCAGATGTTTGCTTTGAAACCGGTCCCCAAGAGTTAAATAAGATAAGTGAAGTTGTGTTACTAGTGTTTAGTTATTATTTATAAGATCAGGGATGTATGCTGGGCGTGGTAGCAGTTCCATTCCTCCCAATTCCTCAATTTTTTCCATGGTTGCTCGTACAGTATAGGATGCTGCATTGTCCTGTTGCATTTGAACGCTATTTCGGTTAACTGATGCTGGGTATCTCCGTCTCAAAGTTTGATGAACTCGTTCCAGTGTTGAGAATAAAGATCCGCATGAATTTCCCGCCTGTTTGGAACCAACTCCCAGTAAATCACACCTACAAACATCCACCAGACACACAGTATTACTTTGGGACCGAACTGACCTTTTTAACGATGACTGACAGGCTGGCGGGGATCAAGCCACTGTTTCGAGGCATCAGGGTTACAGTAATATACCCATTTTTCATTACAAGTGATTCTCCTGACAAATCTATCATACATGGGATTACGTATAAGCTGACGACATATATTCACTCTACCTTCAGTCTGTTGAGGTGTCAGATCATAAGGTACTGACTCTGTATGAATTTTCCAAATATCTTAATGTGGCGATGTATGGTATTTTAGGACGCACCAAGTACATCTTAAAGCCTGCGGGTACGTTTTTGCGGATTTTCTTGCAAAACTTGGCGTGTATCCTCAATAGTCCATGCTTTAGGTCTTCCAGAACGTGATAAATCTTTAGTTTTTAAGTCTCCATTGTTGAGACGTTAGAACAATCCTTGTGCCACACACTGACTAACCACACCTTCTCCTATTACTTCATATATTCTTTGAACTGCGGCAGCGTCTTTATAATCTTGTTTCCAGTAGTCTTTTACAAGTACTCTTAAGTTCCATCTTCGTTATCCCCATTTTGTTATTTTTTATTAACAATTGAAGACTGAAACATGCTCGCAATGTACGCAACACTGCCCATAGCATCCTGTAAATGGCATTGCCAAACCAAAGAAACCCTATAAATTTTCCAAAACACTAAAATAAAAAATCGAATTTACTTATGAGCAGGCATCGGATCCCATACACCTTTAAAGGGATATGAAGTTTACGAGCCTTACAGTGTATAACTACTGACGTCAGTCCCGGAGACATCACGCAGGGATAGTCCGGTTCGCAACACGTAGCTTTAGTTTCATAACAACAACTGCTAGTCACGCAGGTACATCTGCCTTCCAGGGAGTGCAAGGTGTTTGATACATTGTGTTAATAGCATTAGTTTCCCAACAATTATTGGACAATCTCCATTTTATAAATGAAAAGTTTTGAGTGTTGAAGCCAGTAAACGGCTTGCATAATGTAATTTAGAGCTATCTGAAAGCAGTCGAGGAGGTGTCTGCAGAAATTAAAAATATACAGAATGCACTACCTACCAAACGAGTAAAAAATAAGCTGTCCAGTATTTTACACAAAAATACTGGAATTTCAGTGCTACGTAATATAAGAAATAAACTTAAGTCCAGGACAAACACATGAAAATGATTTGTACTACTCATATGCCCCATTAACGTAATGTGGCATTGAACGAACTTTCTCCCAATATTTTATATTGTTTCAACAAGAGGCTGAATGTCACATTCGACAATTTAAGAATGTTCATGGTTGTTCACTGTAATTCCCGCATCGAAAACAATGAGGAGGATAGCATATTGCAATGTAAGCTATATTTTCTATCCGTACCGGAGTGTACACACACAGCCCATCGGTATGCTTGTTGCCACGAAGGTTTGTTGATGTCACGCTTGGCCTTGTATAATACCTGTGTGTGTATATTGATTGCTAAGGTGTAAGCGATCAGATGTCTGCTTATAAGTCTACCTGATACTAGGCTTAAAAAAGTAGTATTTTATTTATCTTATATCTCGTTAGAGTTCACATACACGCGTGTGCACACGCACACACAACACATACACACATAAAATGCCTCCTCTTTCTTCCTGAAACGGCTACCCATGCTCCTTGACATGTTATTTATTGCCGTTAAATTTCAGTGATTAACATGCTTGATTGCTGTGTTGAAAAACTACACTGTAAGTTTTCTCAAAGTCGATGTAAACATTTAGTAAAGGAAACTATCAATCAACCAGACATTATTTGTTTTAATATTCCGTAAAAGCAATAAAAAACACTGATTACTCATAGCACATTCAACGCGATTCCACGCAGTATAACAGTTGTCGGAAGTGTGTGTGCGGTCAGTACTTCAGGCTTCTGTTGGACCTCTAAACTCTAATTAGGATCTCTTTGATTATTCTGATGAAATAAAGTTTACCTCCCTGCTGATACTATCATCTAAGCATACGACACAATGAAAGGTACCAAATGCAGGATATTCCCATGTCATTCATAAAACCATAACTACAAAAGTTTCAGGTTAGGAAGAATTATTATGCTCTGAAAGCTCAATATAATCATTATTTTTATTCACTGAGTTTCAGTGAGCTTAAAAACGTTTTCTAGTGGGTTATAGCGATTGGCCCCACATCATAATTGTTACATCCTTAGGTTCCAATGTTAACTGCCTTTACTTGATGTTATGTACTTCTATGTACTCCAACAACATTTCCTTTGGACATTTTTTGTCTCCACTAGTGTTATAACTACGAATAAGATACCCATTCTAAAGAAGGTAGGAAGTACGCACATTCTGCAACTAGTTTTACCGAAAGATAAATTCACTGGATATGTTAAAACAACTCTTAACTCCCACTTTTAAATAAAACATGAAGTGGCCCCGCAAGTCGTGGAGAGAGGAGTGCAGTACTTAGCTACAAGGCCTAATTCATTGATTATTTCAATGAATAAAAACTATGCAGTAGAACTATGAAATATAATTTAATTACCACTCTGAATATTTAAATAGCTAAGCGGTTTGAGTTCTTGAAATCAAACATATTCTTAAATATCCTTCCTTAGGTATTTTTTTCTTAATCCTTAAAACTTTAATCATATATACCAAATGCAATATAAAATTCACTACTAAGTTTTAATGGACAATAGTTAATATATTTCATGAAATAATTGGAACGAGTAAAGGGAAGAAAACAAAATAAAACCAAGAAAAGAAAAGGGAAAAAAATAAAATGAAACAGACTCCCTTTATTAAACTATGATAAACGTAAAATTACTTCATATTCCAATTCACTAAACAAATGGCATCAAAGAATATGCAGGAAATGCATATTTACAGATTCGTTGAACTAAAAATATTGTAGAAAGAGGTTCATGGACGTGTGTCCTCAATCTCAAGTTCCTAAATCAAAAGTTATTCAACTTTCTTACTTGTAGAGTGTTTTGTTTGAGTGTTCTTCCATTTGGGTGCAAAATCAAAATATAGAAATATATTACTGACCACATGTTTGAAAAATTGTTTAACTGACTAATCATTATTAGAAAGGTCCTAGTTCAACAGCAATGCGACAGAATGTTTATTTATACGGTTTTCATTTCCAAAATTCATATACCTAAAATACTGATCGTGGAAAACCACATAAGTAGTTTCGATGGAACACAGTATGACTTACTGCCACAATTGGATGCACTATTTATATTTCAGTTTTCAGGCGAAACGTATTTTTAAAGCATCATTGACACGTACACTGCACGGAAATGCAGAGAGAGGGAGATATTGGTGGAGGAAAAGAGAATGAGAGAGAGATGGTGTGAAATAGTGAATGAAGTGGAAGGGGAATTGGGGAAGAGAGAATAATTTTCCATTAGACAATAATCAGGAAGAGGGTTTTAGTAAGTGAGTTATCAAGCTAGGAACGCACCACAAATTGGTGTAACCCCCCCCCCCTCTGGTTTTTCTGGCAATAGCATGATGATTGCGGGTATTGCTAATTATAAATAAACTGGAGAAGACACCTGTTCCTTCTTGTTGATCCATTTCATTCATAACCTCTGTGTGTAATGAAACAAAATGTTTCCTTAAATTTCTGAGAGCAACAGTGATTATCTATTCTAAAAGAGTAATGTTGCATAAAACTTCTGCTCATAATTAAAGGCCGGGGGCGTGTGCGTTTTCCCAGAAGTATAGTGCGCATGGGCTCCCGCATGTAGGTAAACAAGTGCAGGTAGGTACCGACAGGCCATGACAGGTACAGCGAGAAGAAACAAAACAGTTGTGTTGTATAAACCTTTACATACACTTGCAAGGCAATGCTTCACTAGTTCACAGAGTACTGCGTTACGTTGGTTTCGACGTTTGCTTTTAGTGGCCGTTGTTTGCACATTTTATGACCGTACTGTACATCTGACGTCATTCATACTCTGCGTCCAGCTAACTTGTAACGCATTCGAGCGCATATCCCTCCGGCCTTTACTCATAATCACTCAAATTATTAGCATTTTCAACAGTTTTTTTTTTTTTTTTTTCAGAAGTCCTGGATCCATCTCATAATGATCAATTTTCAAAGCAGCCCCAAAACTTATCAAGCACAGTCGACTTGAAGAGCGAGAGGTCAGTTTTTCTTTCTTCCGTACAACCCTCGACAAGGGATACGTGACCTGGAGCGTGAATGTTCCATTTCAGTTGATATTCTCCTAAAGCCTCCAATCCGAGACCGCCCCAAGGCTTTCTTTCATTGTGATACATCTCAGACAAGACTTTCTAGTTTATTCCTTTGTTTAATGAAGGTACGGCTCAGAATATCATTAGAACCTAACAATCCATCTTGAGTGTATAACTGCAAGTGGCGCTGTAGAATATCAAGCACTGCATACCAATTGAGACTTAGAAAACTATAAGTTGCCAACAGCAAACTATAATCAGAATGTAAATCACTATAAATGTCATACCACCTTATTTTATTTAAAAAGGTAGAAACATGTCTGTGTTAGTTTCATTTTCACCTTTTACTTCCTCTCCAACATATCTACGGTAGCTACAGAAATTATTTTGCTGCTCTTAAAAATTGGATATCGGAATTTCCCTAATTATACATTTATTAAGTACACTGAATTCAAAATAGCATTTTTAGAATAGTTTTAAAGCATGTGTATAATTCAGAGAGATATGGAGAGGGGGTTGTAGAAAGTGTTGTATAGTGAGATAGAGTAAGAGAAAAAGACTGAGATATAGAGATCGAAAATATTAAAATACTAAACGTCAGATACATCCACCATATTCAAAGAGACAGGAGTTCCACCAAACTCTTCCCCACCCTCGCAAACTATGCGTTGCAAGGAAAAGCTTCATACTTTTTAATTTTTAAATACGAAAAGACTTCGAGGAAAATCGAAGTTTGGTATCTTGATAAGAGGAATGAAATCATATTGATACAAAATTGTTTATGGGTGTACACAAGTTCCACGTTGGAACGCCAATTTGAAGCAAATATAATTGGTGAACGATGACAAATATGATTGGCGAGCAATGAGGTTTCTCTCAGGGTATGCGTGGATGGGTGTGAGAAGGAGATTTTCACAACACTGGAATGCCCGTCTCCAAATTATTTATTCACTGCGTCTTCTTTTCAAACGTCGAAATGGAAGTTGCCGACCGAGGGTTACCAATCTCGGTTTAGAGTTACTGAATGCTAATCGTTTATTCCTCGATAAATTTTGATGACCCGACAAATATTCAAGACAGAACAAGTTGACCGCTCTAATAGACTTCACGTCTCAGACTCCTCTCTCAGCGGCTTCACGCCGAAGACTGTTTATAATGGCTTCCTAGCCGCGAACTAGCCAAATCGGCTACACACCGAAGAGTGCCCCTGACCACAGCTGCGCGTGTATATATCTCTAACTTTCACTCTCAAAACTCTTTTTCAAACAAAGTCCCTTTGTGGCTGTTTTGGTCGCCATTGTAAACGATCCAAAGAATTCCCTATTCATACACGTCAAGTGACAATTCCTTTAGAAACCTTCTAAGGACACTACTTCTTTCATGGCTTTGTTATAACACTTTCCCCAACTCAACTGGCCTTGCCCTGTCGTAACAAAGAACCAACATTCCTTTGACATCTATCATGATTCTTTGCTTCTGGCAAACCATAATTTCGGTATCAATATATTGAATTTTCTGGAAATATGTAGCATGAAGTACCATTTATCCTGATTTAATTTTATATAATTAAGAAGTTATAAGAGTAGCCTAACACATACAACTTAACAACGTATGTAACTTTTATTCATTAAGGTTTAGTATTGTAAACAAATATTATATGCCATATAATTACATTTTTATTCCCAAGTTTGTAATCTGTCGGACGTTAGTTGAAGGTTTGCGTTTCTTATTTGTTCTATGATTAGGTTTGAAGTTATTTGTTTCGGAAAAAAACAGCGTAAGCTACTTAAATTACGAGATAGGAATCGATTTCAGTGAATGTTATAAGGTATATGTATTTATTTAGTTTTTCATTTGTTGTGTATTTCATTTTTCATCACATTCACAGTTACAGATATTCTAAGGATGTGAAATTAATCTAATTAAGGAAAATTGCCCCGCCATGGCCCAGAATCGAATCCGACTCTGTGTTAAAAAGCCAACAAATTATGTTTGACTGCCTGACATCAGCTTTTTAAAATCTTAATTTTAAATACTTCTTTCAATATTGTTTCTATGTCATCAGCCTATCTTGTTATAACAAACATAATACACCCCTAAGAAGATTCAGCAAATGCTACAGAACGAGAAGATGGTATTGAAAAGTTGAAAATTTCTGCTAAGTGTAGTGAAATATCTGCGTATTCCCCTGACCTGACATCTCGGGGCATTTACCTGAAGTGGACCTTAAAGATGTGGTATACCGCAGTAAATTAACTATACTAACAGCACGACAGCAATAAATTGAAATGGCATGCAAAGTTTCACAGAAGTGTCTGAATACTAATACGGAGAATTTACTGATTTTATGAACACACAAAAACAACACTAACACTACTCTGGATTACTCTTCGCCCATTAATATGTTGTTTACGCAGTCTGCGTTATTACCTGCTTAAATTAAACGCTCATTTATCACTTACAAATGAAAGCATAAGAAGTATGCTCAAATCTTTAAAAATAGGTAACAGAATATGCGAAAAGCCTGTTTGTTTTATATAAAATGAGCAATACGGTAGGAAGTATTGCTAAGGTATCTTTTTTTTTTTTTAATTTCCTGATCATTCTACTTGCTTTAGTTGCATTTTTCCCATATATTGCTACAATGGTTCACAAATCAAAATCTTTTCTGTTTTGGCCAGCTATACTTTATCTTTTAATTTGATAATTTACTCATGATCCTTGAAAGCTTCAATAAGATCTCTTTATCTACCAATTACCTTGCGCACGCGCGCGCGCGCGCGCGTGTGTGTGTGTGTGTGTGTGTGTGTGTGTGTGTGTATGTGTGTATGTGTGTGTGTGTGTCTTTTCTCTCTATAAAAGGATGCTATTCTTCAGGACGGACGTAGACTACAAAACATCCCCAAAATGTTAAAATTGAGCCTAAAGAGAAACACGACATTTCTGGACCACGCGGTGACAGCGATTAGACCGCTTGGCTTTCACCAAGGCGGATCGGGTTCGATCCCATGCGACCGAAAAAGTGAGATTTGTGGTGGACAACACGGCGCTGACGCGAGTTTTATCCGGTCCTCCAGTTTCCCCCGAGGGCATTCCATCAATAGCTCCAACATCATCTGCCCTATCATTTCAGTTTGCCCTCATTCTGTCATCCACTTCCCTCACTCTCATACCAGGCATCGGACTGAACATCCATTCTGGATTCTCTCTCTCACTGATCTAGAGATTTCGTTCCTCAACCCACATAAGAATTAAGAGGAAGAAGAATGCTCTGGCAACACATAGTGTTATAATAGGAGGGCAGTTAAAGAAGAAGAGGAAGTCACGTTTATACTTTTAATGAATCCCAATCCCTTTTGGTTTAATATGAATGTCAGATAACATCTTTTATCACTTAATTGCGAGCATGGTTTGTTTTAACTACTTTCAGAGAAAGTAGGTGCAGCTTGTGTAAAACATCACCACAGTTCATATACACAAAAGAGGAGACATGATGAGAATGGTGGTAGCAAGGAACGAGAAAGTGTTATAGATCCCGCAAGCAGTAACACACAACTGTTCTATAATAATTATCTATGTAATATACTAAAAGTATACGTTAATTTAAAATTAAAAAACCTACCCAATTCTTTGTTCAGCCAGGGAACTTGACGAAGTTTAGAACACCTCACTATTTCAAAATTCTATTGTTATTTTTCACCTGTTACACACAGATTTGTACATTTGAACAATTTGCATAAAACTTTAGGCAATTACGGTTTTGGTGCGAGTGAAAACCAAAGGCAACTAATGACTCCTAAAAGCTGCTCGATCCCTGAGCAGTTTATAAGTATGAACAGTGAAGCGTGCCTGAACCCAATGTTTGAGAGCAAAAGCTAAGAATGTAACTGGTAAGGGTAGTTTCATGCAGGTAGAGAAGCCTTTGCAGCTTCTGTTTGTAGAAACAGTTGCTCATCTATGTATAATTGGGAATCCACTCACGTGCATCACCTGGAATATGCAGCACTCTCATTAACAACACACAGAATCACAACACAAATTACTATTCACTGAATATCGCATAGTACTTGCTCATTAATAATTTTGTGTGTCTGCAGTTCATGTGTGCAGAATACCATTTACAATTATTGCTACGATTCGAGCGTTCTCCCAGCAGAATGACAAACAAATAAGCCATACAACGTGATCTGCGTTGAATAGAATGCTCTCCAAATGCTTTTGTTAAAACCCTTTTTAATATATAGATGTGATACAGTTTGACGTAGAAAAAGCGAGACGTCAGTTATAATCAACTACATTACCATTTACAAGAGACACCATACATTTGAAAGATTAATTTTTAACGATTTTTGTTTTTAATTTTGTAGTAAGTCGTATCAACTTCATTCATCATGCACCTACGTTTTATTTTAAACTAAATAGTTAGAGTGACGTCTAAGATGAACGATTTCCCCGATTTCCCATGCCACATGCAGTTTTGTATGAGAGAGTCTTCTCGAAAATCTCATTGTCTTGGAGCATCTTGAAACACTTAATTTTTCAGTTATGCTGTATGTATACACGTATGCGCGCAAACATACACAACACAGGAGTTTTGGGTAGAATGCAATTTAAATGTATGTGATGATAGATTAAGTTAATTTTTGCCTTATGTTCTACAATAAAAGATTATAAACTTGCTTTTATAAAATTAATAAAACCGAAAAGAATAACTAGATTATTTTTCCCTTAAATACACTTCTCACATAGCTATTCCATATTTCGTTTACTATCTGATATCTGAACATTTAAGCCTTTTAAAATTAATCTGGCTTTCTGGGGAATAGCTGAGTAATGACAAGCAATGACAAATGACGAGTCAACATTTGAAGGGCCCACCTCGGTAGCGTAGATGGTAGTGTCTGCCTCACGTTCAAGAGATTCCGGGTTCGAATCTCGGTCAGCGTGAGTTACCTGATTAAGGTTTTTCCGAAGATTTCCCTTATCTTTCAAGACGAATGTGGGGTAACTCTAAGCTCCATGGACCCTCGACTCATTTGAGCATCATTTCACCCAATTCATTCACCGTCCGATATGACTTAACGTTGGAGGACGTAAAATTCAAACAAACAAAACATTAAGGGAAAAGGAAAATTGAAGGGAAAAAGCAGAGCGTTGACTGCTTCACTGATCCCGTAGCTCAGTCGGTAGAGCACCTGCCCGCCATGCGAGGAGTTCCGAGTTTGATTCCCGGCAGTGGGGGGTGGAGATTTTTCTCTGGCCAAGATAATACCTCATCTTCCCCAGATTCTGGAAGCATGAATGAGAGTACGAATGTGTATGTGTGATCTAATGATTAAAACCCAACGAATACGAGTTAGCACCTTCGATATGTTCCAAAGGAGAACGGCCACCGATACGACCATTGGAGTAAAAGGCGGGGTATAAATGGAACAAATTAAAAAATAGCGTCAATGAATTCTAAATAAATATTCTGTTTTCTTGAAATCGCTAGCAATTTAAGAGAAGTTTAAATGGATAGGCTATTATGAATGCACTAATATAAACTGATAATGACGGATTCAAGTCAGCGGAGTCAGTTTAAATATCAACAAATTAAGAAGGCGTGCCATTACAACCATTACACGTAATGATGTATTAAGTGATCTAATTATAAAATAATCTGTCTCTCTCTCCAGGCTACTGCATCACTACAGCTTCACTGCAAATACTAGTAACTCACAAATATCTCAGCTGATGTTACCTGATTCGAAGCAACAATACGTCATATCGTTACGAAGCTATCTCCGGCATTACAACTGCCATTTCACTTTCCGGATACAGCCGCTTCCTTTCAAAGCCATGGCATTCAATATTACTACAAATGAGATATTCATCTCGATGTCTATCGCGTTCTTTGTTGGCCGTGCCCAGACCCGACATGACAATATTGATACGAATACATCCTACTCTATATGTGACAAGGTCTCCAATGAGACAAATAAAGTAATAGTTTGAGAACTTGGTTTAGGACTTCAAGATATACAAGTAGAATAGCATGTCATTTCCGCTCTTTGGAGACACAATACTGAGGGTTTTAGTTTTTTCCTAACTTCTATGTAACCAAAATGCTTAAAGCACTAAACTTCTGATGTAGTAATTCGGTTTGCTTAGATTGATTTGACAGTTGGCTGTCACATTTACAAATGAATACATCAGCTGATTTTAAACGAAAGATGATACGGAGGCAGTAACTCCATTATAACCTTAGAACGTACCCTGAATATGATTTCTACATTATTGTGCTATCAAGTAAATCTAACACACCTTTAGCTATACCGGCGTCATCCTTAGTTTATGTGGCAATGTAAACAAAGCGGGAAAATGTATTACTCCACCGGCGACTGTGATTGGAGAGAATAGCCCTGCTATTTTATTCCCACGTGTGAAATATGTACTTGTCAATGAACTTCTATGAAAAGTTTTGCTTTGCTATTTTAGATGTTTTGAGTAGCTTATGCGGTAGCACTTTCACGTTAACATTAAATGGAAACGTGTGTGTTGTGTGGACTATATTTTTCCTATTGTATGTTTGACATTGACTGAATGTTTACAAAAATTACTTAAATATTTTATTTCTTCGCACAACCTTCATTTATAAATTAAAACTTAGGCATGGTTTTAATGCGGAATAATAATGTTAATTAACTCATGTAGACACTTTTGCAATAATTTGAAATTTATACTGGCGTGCAACTGAAAAACAAAATATTTTATGGTCTGATTTTTAAAAGATAAGTGTAGTCATCCGTTTCTCCACGTGGGTGCTGCAATGTTGCACATAGGAGATAGGAAGTAACGCAGATCCCCTTTCTTTGCCCTCTCAACACTCGAAACATAATACAAGGGTACGAGTTATATCACCTCAACAAAAAATGCATAGTTAAACTGTATAAGCCTACCTTAACAACAAATATAAGTTGGAGCGTATTCACATGTGTGAGTTCTTTTGAATAGTTGTTGCACTATGTAACTAATATTCTATACTTGCCGTTATTGTTGCTATGCATCGCAAGTTGACATTCCCGCACAATGCGGTAAGTATTTCTTCATAGAAACACATTTAGGCTACGCACGTTCTAACATCTAACATTTATCTTCAATTATATTTATTAATATTTTACTTAATATCTGAACTACTAAAATTCAGATTGATATAAATACACATAGTGCAAGAAATAGTATGCAATACACATTTAGTAAGTACATAACTGGGAATCTGGGAAATAGAAAAACTTGGCGCAAGCGCATCGGTTTTTCAAACCTTTCCTCGTTCCGTTACATTAGTATCGCAACATATTATTATCGAATTTGTCAATTGCCAAGTTCATGTCAACGCTGCCGATATGCCGGAAATTTGACCGACAAGAATTCTTTTACATGCAAGCATATCTACTTACATAGGGCGGTCGCTTTTGGTTGAAAGGAATAAGCGATTCATTGATAAGGAGCAAATCGTGGTGTTCCTGTTCAACGAATTCCCTGAGAGAGCAGACAAATACTCTAGCATTGCTGTGCAATGTAACACGCAGACCGTAAGCTGATCTTTGCTTTGAGCCATGAATCCTCAGTCTACCTCTAATCCTACCGCCACTACGTCTTGCTTCCATAACAACGTATTTTAAGTGTATTCACAAAGTAGACTAACAATACACAACACATCTGAACAAGTAAACTCGGTTTCCCGCACACAACTAGCGATGACTGACCTGAGGAGTACATGATTCATCAGTGTAACAAATCTGGCAACCTTTGTTTACGTTTCCATAGTAATGACCTCCCCTCTTACCCTTCGCGTCCCTTGCTCTTAACCTTCACGCATCTTCTTTTAAAAATCAGACGGTACGTGCCTAATTGGAATCTGACAACGGACGAATTCCTTAAAGACTTCCACTTCCGAATTGTCCTTTGATAATTCCTGCGCCACAATAATATATCTCGTCAATTATATTTTTTCTGTTTCTGTTCACAAATGCAAAACCTGTGTCGCAGAGAATGATGTGGAAGATCGTGTTCTAAAGCTTGGCAAATCCGTATTATTGTTCACTGCTTGTAGCAATTTTGTAATTGTTGGAGGCTCGTTTCTTTCAAAGAAGTTATGGATATTGCGACCAATAGCACTTTTAACAAATTCATCACATTCACCTTCCACAACTGGCTTCCTCTTTGATGTTTTCCGGGGATGTAAAGCCGGAGCGTTTTCACAACTTCGCTTCGAGCGGCATTAATACTTGGAGCTGAATCACCGGTTTATTCTGCTAGCAGATTAAGTCCTCCATTGCTAAAGTCATTATTTTTTACACAGCTGCAAAACACGTCCAGCACAATTTATTTTTCACCATTTTTAACGGTTTCCCTCTTTGATGTTTACGTATTGCACGTAAGCAGCGGTACTGTACAATTGACCTCCAATTTACTTAAGCTTTTAAATAACGTAAGCGCAGAGCGCATTCTGGTTAATACATACAAATTACGATTACATATACCAAATAAAATATTAATTAATTACTGCTTGACTGTTTCCATTTGTAATAATGTGAAGTTGCTTATATTTTAAGACGTGAAGTCTTTAAAACGATATGCGAACTATATTTTTCATCTGCATGAGGTTACAAGACTTAACATCTAATGGAGTCGACATGTACATGTGTTTTTCTTTTACATCGCATACACTCTATCCTGGAGCATTGTTAGCCTCTCTTTGTCCTGCATTCCGTCCGTGCACAAGAAACATTGGCCAACCTCTTCAAGTATCGAATGCGTAAGAATTTGAAGAAAATTGATGGATACTTTTCAAGTTTGGTTGAAGGCGGAAGAAAATTAAGAGTAGTTGGAAATCCGCTAGAAAATGTTCAATATTTAAATGAGGTACTGCAGTGAGGAGTTGAAATTGTATGCAGAGAGTTTAAAAAAATATATTTTCACATTTAGAAGTTGATAGAAATCGGTAAAAGTTAAATTGAATTTAGATACGTCACAATATGCTTAGGGAAATCCTTAGTCATAAGAATTTTAAGTTATATCTATACACAAGCGTTCTAGTAAAAGATTTCCAATTTAAATTTTGTCAAACTCGACACAAAGAGTTCCTCTGTGAGTAATGATTAGCACAATGGTTTATCACTTGGGAAAACGCGGTTTGATTCCACATTGGGTTTAAATTTTTAATCTACCTTATTAAACCTAAATGGATTGAAACTATTTTTAAGTATCTGCAACTCAACTGAAGTAGATAACCAGTGTTTAAATTTCAAATCTACGGGCATTGCCATGAATTTAGAACTTTCCAGTCAATTTGGATGGACTAACATGAGCCCGGAATTTTTACTGAACAATCATTAAGATATGTTGGAGATATTCTCGGGATACAAGCCAGGTAAAATGGCGATTATAAATCGACGTTTCAGGAGCGAACATCTCTCCCACCATCAGTATATTTAAAAATGTTATAACCGCAAATATATAACTGTATATAACACAAACTATCAACAATATTCGTTATAACATTTTTTAAATAACCTGATGTTGGGAGAGATGCACACTCCCGAAACCTGGATCTCTAATCGTCATTTCATTTGACTTGTTTCCCGAGAAGATTTCCAACATATGCATCGTCAGGAAAGCTTCAGGTCTTATTAAGAATTAAGATATCTTAACGAATTAGATAATTCAAAACGTATTGTTGAAAGAAAACAGCGGCTTAGAGAACTTCATTTATAAAACACCCTATCATTGTACAGCATAACCGTTTTGGTAGGCTACATATTTGTATGTACTGAATCAGCATCATTTCGATTATGTTTGTGTTACTCAAATGACGAGTAAACAATTGAAGAAACTAAACAAAGAGGGTTAATAAATCCTAGCTAAATATTCTGTTTGTTTGAAATCGCTGGCAATTGAAGAGAAATTTAAATGGATAGACTATTAAGAATGAACGCATATCAGCAGTGATTTCTAAAATGTCTGTCAAATACTAGAATTACTAGAATGCAATATTGTTTGTATATTTATGATGCTATTTAACTTCATATAAGCAAATATATGGGAATAGAACATCTGCGTATGATAATTGTGCTGTCACACATCACTGTACGTTGGAAATCAGTTTGAAGATAGAATCATATTAAAAATACAATAACATAACCGGGATTGAATCACGGATCGGTTTCCGTCAGATTGTTCTAAACAACTGAGCTAGCAAAACAACATGCCGCTAAAATATTAAAATCCTCAAGTAATTCGCCACTTGCATTTTCTGCCGTGTAGACACATATTAGGTAGAGAAGGTGTTCTTTTCATTCTACCTAAAAATCAAAACCGATATTTCACATGTTTGGATATTCACAGAATTCAAAACAAGGATTTTTGACAAACGTCAGTGATTGAGCGAGTAACTATTTTCTCAACTTGGTTTTAAAAATCTTGATTAACATAACATACTGGTAGGCGTATTCGGTAAGTTACAGGTAGTATTAAAATGTTTGCAACAAAAAACCTTTAATTTTTTGGGAATAGTCTTTGAAGTACACTTCATTCTGAATTATATTTGCATACTGGTAAACCGTAAAAGATAGACCAAATCTTACTAAAAAAGGATATATTGTTAACCACTCAATAAAGTACACAGCTCATATAAATTATATTTTTCGAAATATTCCTTGCTGTTTGTTTAAATTTTCAAATGCTTCTACTTTTCGCAAATAGGAAGTCATTCATTTTGTATATCCCAGCCAAGTGAAGAGAACGCACTTTCAGAGCTATCACCTAGGAGCAAAATATTTGAGTACTACTTAGCAATAAGATCATTTCTGGAAATATTTATTTCGATTTACATGGAGTAGATAGAAAAATAAGTATTTGTAAGAATAGTTTGTCATCACAATAGTTTGTCAGAAAGTCATGCGAGTGCAAAATATCATTCCTTTTTCCATAAACCACAAGAAATTATCAAATCGCGTATGAGATAATATACTTTAAAAGCGACTTGGAATTTATTATCTGCTTAAGTCCCAGACTTTTACGTAACACTTCTTAGGTCAATCAATGATAGTAATTAATTGTTCCGCTTTCACACAAGGCCTTGTACAGCACAAGAGTTGCAAAGTAAAATTATGCTGATTAATTAAATGCCATAAACAGGATTTGAACGAAGAATATTTCGAAAAAAATTCAAGTCAGCTACAAAATTAATGTCTTAACGTCGTGTCATCATAGTAGCTCAAAACAATTGGATGGAAATCGAAAGATCTGTGGTTCAAATCCCGATTATGGCATTGAAATGTTTTAGTTAATTGATGGAAATTAATCATTTCTCCACACTAGCCGTATATAGGTTAAGGTTTTTGATAGAGTCAAGATGAAAAATTCAATGCCATGGCCGGGATTTGAACCACGGATCTCCTGGTTTCCGTTCAGTCGCTCTTAACCTTTAAGCTACCATGGCCAATGTGCCGTCCTGAAGCCTGGGCCTTAAGTACTTACGATAGTAAGTCGCCACAAACGGCGTATCTTGGATGCGAGAGCCCCTAGTGGTCTACCGGGGAAATATACGAGTCAACTGGAAAATTTAATATCAGGACGGCACATTGGCCATGGTAGCTTAAAGGTTAAGGGCGACTGGACGGAAACCAGGAGATCCGTGGTTCAAATTCCGGCCATGGCACTGAATTTTTCATGTTGACTCTATCAAAAACCTTAGCCCATATACGGCTAGTGTGGAGAAATGATTAATTTCCATCAATTAACTAAAATAATAAGAGTTAAATGATGAAGCCTGAGCCTTAAGTACTTACGATAGTAAGTCGCCACAAACGGTGTATCTCGAATGCGAGAGCCCCTAGTGGTCTACCGGGGAAATATAGGAGTCAACTGGAGAATTTGTCAGGACGGCATATTGGCCATGGTAGCTTAAAGGGTAAGAGCAACTGGACGGAAACCAGGAGATCCGTGGTTCAAATCCCGGCCATGGCATTGAATTTTTCATGTTGACTCTATCTATTGAAATGTTTGGTTCTTTTCATTTCCCTATGATATAAAACATAGGTTCAAGTTATTGACTATGCATTACCATTTCACAATCGTGGTATGTGGGTATTTTAAAGCTTATAAATATCTTTCACTAACTCTTAACAAAATACATCGGCAATCTCAACCACGTCACACATAATCACCGTGTAGTTCCTGTCCATAGCCATCTAACTTAGACTGGTCACTTGTTTTATCCAAGATTATTAAGTTTTGTTAAAATATTTTACTTTTCTTTAACACCATCTATGGTAGATACAAGAAGTACTGTAATTCATTCTAAATTTAATTTACCGAACAGAAACATAATACATACACATACACTATACTATATATACAAATTAAATTATTCCGTGAATTTCTCTTTGATTAGATTATACAGTTAAATTCTAAGAACCGAAATTTATGTAAACTGGTAAATCATAAAATAAGGATAAAAACTTTAAAAAAAATACAGGCTCATTAAAACTTGCAATTCGTTTCAAATTCTGTCCTAGATTTAATAATTTGTAGAACTTCCATGATAAAAGTTTATGCTTTTCCAAGTAATTCACGAGACATGTGGTTGCAAGTTGCCGATTTTTTTTATTTTGATTGCTAGAGTAGTTGTCATCACAACTAAATACATCTCCAAATATTGCATGTAGTATATCATTTTCTGTTTCCTAGGGGCGAAATATGTTATAAATAATATACCGTGAAGGTAATAGTCACTACATTTTCATTCAGTGACTTCAGAAATTCTATTCCACTGTGAAAACATTCTAATGTGTAGAGATAATGAACTATATTACAGTTGACGTCTTCAAGGTATGTTGGATTTTTTAACCTATTACTTTTATAATGATTTCCAAAGTTATAATTACTACATTGATGGTAGTTACAAAATCACTTTACGTGTACTTGATGCAGTATATGGTTTTGGTATACTATTTGAAAAGAAAAATTAAAAGACCAAACCCATAAAAATTGTTATTGAATTTCCTGGTTGGTGTCTCAATTTTTATGGCCTTACAAATTTGTTTCTGTGTCAGTTTAAATTTTATAACGTCGACATTGTTAGGTATCATATTTAAAAAGGCTGCTGTTCTTATACGTGCAAATAGAATTACTTTATAAATATCACATACATAAAGGTTCAATATTCTTCCAATTTTAAAAAATTATGAAGCAATTGTAACATAGAATCCTCAAAAACCAAAGAAATACGGAGATTATGTAGTTGGAGGAGTTACTGTTTTCTATTTACAAGTAAAATACCAGGAAGCATTAGAATTGATTGTCTTAATGCACATATTTGTTTCATTTCATTTTATTATTTGATTAAGAGTAAATGTGTACAGTCATGAACACAATATTATAACTAATAATTAATGAATTTGATTTAACATTTTGCATCTATTTTCTTAAACAGATATAAAGATTTGTAACAGATATAAGTAATTTTAATTTACTTTGTTTTCTTTTTGTAATTTATGTCCTCCAACGTTCATCAAATGGATGAAATGGTGCTCAAATGAGTCTGGGGTTCATGGAGCCTAGAGTTACCTTACATTCGTCTTTAAGGATAAGGGAAAACTCCGGAAAAACCTTATCCAGGTAACTCACCCTGACCGAGATTCAAACTCGGGACCTCTTGAACGTGAGGCAGACACGCTACCGTCTACGCCACCGAGGTGGGCGAAGTTGTTTTAGATTAAAGATGAAAATGTTCTCTCTATTAATTTGTTAGAATTTTTAATGTGGATATCAATGTGTAACAACTGACTAATGTTAAATGAATTTAAAGATTTCTATATTTATAATTAGAGGAAATAACGCATACTACCCAAAAATTGCAAACCGATATTTCACTAAAAATACATGTTTTAAATCCCCTTAATTAAAAAGGAAGCGTTTTAAAAATGATTGTGTCTATCTGTATATAGAAAAACACAAAAATTTAAAAATCCTTAAGTAGCCCAGCTAGGCATTTAAATTCGGTATTCTCGAAAACGTGAAATGAGATTTTCAAAGAAATCGTTACATTCTGAAGCAGCATTTCCATGGAAAGTTCTTCAGCTTTCTACTAAAAATAGCTCCAATAATGTTTATTAAAATATCACTCGTTTAATACACTTGCACGAAAAATATAATGTATAATTTCAATTTTCTGAGGATGGTCCATTAAATCACATCATTTGAATGACTTTTGTGTCATTTATAAGCTATAAAAATGGAGAAAACCATTTTATACCAAAGGTTTAGATCTAGTTAAAGCACACAATTTATGCAAAGTTTTTCATGGCGTTAACTATATCCGTGGAATATATTTTGCACTGGTTTGTCTTTTCAAACACTTTGAAATTTAAAACCACTACTCTGGTATAGCTCCTATTTTCTGCTTGTACAAATAACATGCAATTTCAAAAGGCATTATATTATCACCCTGTTTTAAATCTCTGGCCATCAGTTTGGGCTATTATTTCCTCCTATAATCTATTATAAAATACGAAAGTACGATGAAACTTTATCTCGATGAACAAGAATCAGACAGAAGAATAAGCGATAGGGAGAATATGTAGAAGAGAGGGTGTATGTACAGTAATGCATTTATTTTTTCGCCTTTTCACAATATCTACGCGTTTCTGAATGCTGTAAAGTTCCACGGCTATTTATCAATAACAACTGCAACCATATGAAAAATGACTGCTGTAACTCAATAACAACGGCAAACTAATGTGTAGTGTTTAACGCCCGCTTTTACTACATGCGGCACCGCAGGCGGTAACAATGATGATACATGAGATGAAGATGGAGCACTGGAGGAATGAGATGGCGGGGAAAATCGGAGATCCCGGAGAAAACCTGCCCCAGCACCATATTGTCCATCACAAATATCACTTCGCCTGCGATCGAACCCGGGCCGCCTTGGTGACAGCCGAGCGGTCTAACCACTCAGCCACGGCGCGGCCACAACAGCAGCAGCTATCACTTGTTAAAGATAGGTCACTTTTTTGTGATTTGCGTTCTTTAACAGTTCACTTTTATTGAAACACCCTATAGATTATAGCTACTTCAGCAATACCGTTTTTGTGTCTTAAAGGAACAGAACACCACGTATCTAACGAAGGAGTGCCGTTAAACCGCTGGATCATAAATGGGAGGAACCTAAATAGATCAAACTGGGTATCAGACTGTTGGTTATATTTCTTTGGATCCCCAAGCTTTGCAGTGTGTTACTGGTCTTAATTAGCACTGGCATGTTCTGTTTGTTCCCAGTTCTAAAGAGGATTATGTTCCAGTCCATTTTCGATGCCAGATGCCTGTCCAGTTCAGCATGTTCTCTACAAATGGCGAACTCTCTTGGCCTTTTCTACCAAACTCGCCTCATTTGTTTTCATTTGTTCGATGTGTTGATGGAATTGTCTTGTGTTCCGCTTCTGTTTTGCTCCTATCGCTCCCAACCCTCCCCCGGCCTCATTGGATTGCTAGCATAGAGTCTAAACGGAACAAGACATGACGGAAGGCGCGAGAAAGAAAAAGAAAAAAACAAATCTTGATGAATTTTCCTCGAACTCAGTCTAACCTTTTTGTAAGGAATAAAATTGTTCCTGGTAAATATAGCAGGAAAAATAAATCGTTCATTCTCTTTTGAGAGAGAATACCATGAGCTAATGCAGCGATCTGATAAAAATTATCTTTGAATTTATAACGTCCCGCTATGCTTAGTACCAATACAGTTAAAATCTAATTGTCTTAAATTATTAATATTCAAAACCAATATGCAGAATTCTTTTCTCTGTGATGGATGCCAACAATTTATTGAAAACCCATACATAATATATTATATAGACCAGTATCACTTTGAACATTTAGTTTTTACAACTCTCTCTATTAAATTTTTCAGAGTTCGTTATAAATTCAGATTAAATATTTTATATGATTGCTCATATAAGTTAGTAAGGTGGAACGCTAACATTTAATGCCATTGATTACGTAACATACAGAAATACAGCCTTCAAGTTCGTCTGCCACACCCACAAACAAAGAGTTCACTTTCAAAACACAGCTGCATGCGCTCGATTATCAATTTCCATTTCGACTCTCCTGCTGGCGTGTCGCGATTTCTTCTATATACCTCTTTTCGTATTCCTAGAATGAACAAGACGGCACTAACCTTATCTGTTTCGGAAAGCCTTTTATCTCCGCGCTATCTTTATGTGTTTCGGCAAACTATCTCCACGTTGCACTACCTGTCCCTTATCCCCGCGCGCTATCTTTATCTGTTTCGGCAAACTCTTTACCTCCGCGCTGCACTACCCGTCCCTTATATCCACGCTGCACTGTCTCTTTGTGTGCGTACGCCGCCAGTCGCGACAGCACCATTAGTCAGTACAGTAGATATTTATATATTTTCTCTGCGCTATTGAAACAATAAATGGAATGCAGATTTTTTCTGTAGTTACAGTAGTGACTAACCTTATTGGCAAACTTGGTTTCTCTTCATAACAAACATGTTTGGCCTTGTTAGCGCTCTTTCGTGGGTCCGTTGCACAATATTTAAGTAATTTTCAAATACAGAATTATTTGAGAATGATCATAACTTGGACATCGTTTAAGCTGCCGCTAACATTGGTAAATAAATAATAGAAATACAGGTGTATGTATGTATATATATAAATCCATGTAACATATAATTCAGACAATAATACAGACCACCACCAACCAAATTCCTAAGAAGGTAATCATAAAAAGTAGCCGTTAGCTCCTGATTTATATAATGTCCCAGCAGTAAACTTTTAAGTCACTTGTCTTCCGTGATCGTGGGTAACAAAGTACGCCGTTACTGGAGTGCAGCAACTGCACAAGGCTCTTAGGAGTTGCAATTATGAGCTTCTCAAATACTACTCCCTGCTCAGTATGACGCCTTTGCCCTCAAGGGACTTTGTATTAAAATAATTCTGAAGAGATGGATTATTTTACGTCGACATCCTTTATTCCCCACCTTAGAAAATAATAGGCATAACACACATATTTCGTTACAAGAAGGGTGTCATTTCTAGTACAACGCTTCACACAGCAGGCAAGTCTTCAAACTTCACGTATTCTCTATACATTACTTCTATTGATCATCAAATATATGTCAGTTTTTAATAACATGTCTCTTCTCTTACTTTATTCAGATCGTAGCATTGGGTTAAAATCTCTCTGTAGTTAAATGCGCTTTTAGTTCTCCCGCTTATACTCATATGGATGATGTTCTTTAGTACCGCAAAGCAATTTATATGCAGATTTTCTTATTTCAAGTAAATTTCCTAAGACGGGCTCTGAATAATTTATTATCGTATATAAACAGCTCCTGTTTCCTAAAATTACATAGTTGGACATTACAACGTATCATCTTAAGATTTTTTCTCTAAAGTGCATCGTACTTTTTACTTGCATTTTCATATTTAAATTAATTTCAGTAATTTTTCCTTCCTCTCCGAGATCTTTGGCTCTAAGTACACACTCTTATGCGCTACATTCATATGGCTTAATACAGCTATTAGCATGTGTTTTTGTCTTTCACACTGTTCGAAACAATTATATCGTATTATATGTTCTTAAATCTCCACACATTTACCGCTACATCTTAATATAGCATATTTCAAAAGGACAATTATTATATCATTTTTATATTCTGTGTAACAAACCTATTTTAATAAATATTTTCTTTAAAGGGTTTTCTTAATATTATTTTGTGATTTTAAAATAAGGCCATTTCGAATGTTTTAAATAAATTAATCCAAAGATTATTGTTCTGTCTAGAGCCGGAGAAACGCTTACAAAATAGTTCCATTACACATTTCGTTGTATATCCAAGGGGGTGCATGAAACTAAAGTTAGTAGATGTTTAGAAAACAGATCACAAATGCTAACTTTCAAATCCCATTATCTTTGCATATCTGCGTGAGAAATCAACGTTTTTATGTGATAGTAACGAATGTGTAGGAAATGATTAATAAAAGAAAATATGAGAAATTAAGAATTTCAATAATGTGTATTTTTTGTGTAGTGGGCTGCAATATAATTTACCACTATACACAATTATACAAAATTAATTCAGAATAAACAGGAGACTTTCTTTACAGAAAGTTCCAGATACCCACTTTATTAATCGTCCAAGTATCTTAAAAAGACGTGAAATAAAAAAGTAATATAAAAAGGAACAACTTTACATGTTAAGGGTAGTTGGTGGAAGGACTTTCTTGAAAATGTATCTGCCTTAGAATTTATTTAATTTAAGTATAGTGTTCCTATTTATTCGATATTTTATTTTGGTGTTTGCATTATTTCTCCATCTCTCATTCTCCCACACACACATACGATGACAAATTTATTAAAAACCTAGCTAACATAAAGAGTGTTTATCAACTTTTCAGAATAATAGAATAAGAAAAAAAATGCACCGTTTAGAAAATGAAATTTGTCCGTGATTGGCATCCCTTGGCCAAGAAGGAGCCACTCGAATTATAGTGCGATGCATATAAACCACGTGTGTCCTATTATTGGTCAATAAGTTATGGTAAATTAAAATGGTTCAGGTTTATATGGATCGCACTGTATATGGGTGTGACGGAGGAAGTAAAAATGAATCTCTGTTTAGATTTCTCGAAGCCATGGTCGTTGAGCTGCTCAGATTTGGTCCTCCATCACAGAGAAAACCCCGGTCGGATTGGTTCTAAGTTCCAAGGGATACGGCAGGAATTATTTAAAAAAGATCGTCCATCTTTAGCTACAAATTACGTAAGAAGCTTACGTAATTATATATTTGTCTCAAAATAGCATTCAAGTTTTATTAAAATGTTAGGTTTAAGACATAGGCACAGCAAATAACAAGCACACATTTAATTTTCTGCGAATAGCGCGTAAATTATTGTGTCTAGTACACAGTAAAAGACCAACTAAAAACGTAGATCTCTTCATAACATACGATATATTTTGTGGAATTAGTAATTACAGGATCTTAGATGCTTTTGGTTCGAATATTCAAATTCTTTATAATACCCCCTTGAAGTGTTAGGGTACAATTACTTTTGTTATGGTGGCCATATATAAAGTAAATTTTCAAAAGCAGTATATAATTATACGCTTTAAACCATTTTACTATCGTTTCAGCCTCTTAAATCCCAGCAATGAAACTTGTAAAAAATCATTTTTGCTAACTTTGATCTCGATTAATGTAAAGCATTACACTAACAGTAAGTCGTGAGAAATGCTTTTAAATTTAAGTTAGATTTTTAACAACTGAATTACATTTAAACTTAAAAATTGTTGTGGTAAAATATAGGTACAAACAAAATGTGCATATTTTATCGAGAGGTTATGAATTTATGGACGAAATGTGTAAATTAGAATGCGGTGTTAGGCCTAACCTGAAATAAAATTAAATAGATTATCTAAGTAATACTTGCTTCGTTGTTTTATTTAAAATTAACTTGATATTTGTTTGCTGTCCAATATCTGTATTAAACGACACTAAAAATAAATATTAAGAATTAACCAAGGCTACCAACAGTGGAAATGAAGAAATAATTAACCCTAAAGTTAAACTCAGAACACAATAGAAACGTTTTCTTCAATAACAAAATTTATTTGTTTTAATGATATTATTTGAAATGTGTATTAATTAATAATACAATTTTCGTATCTCAAGAAGGAAGTTGATGGTTTTAGATAATGGAAATTCAAATGAAATGGATTGAGGCGAACGATGAGAGAGTTAAGGTTTTGTAACTTGTGAAATATTGATGAATGATAACATGGATGAAGTAGCATATCTGTCACTTTTTGATATTATTACAATACAATAACGAACTGACACTTTATCCTTTAAAAGTGTATCCTTAAAAAAATTATTAAAAGATAAATGGCCGTGATTTGGACGATATCAGGGGCATTGCTAAGCGCTGTTCCATTTCAATCTCAAGGTACAATTACTGTAGCCTTACAAAATAATTACAACCTAAAAACCTACAAGTCACCCTACAACATCCCGAATATACCTTAGCTGCGGTTACACCCTAAACGTGTGGGCACGCAGCAAAAACCTTCTGGCTAAATACAGCCAGCCAGCATGACGAGCGAGCGAGTGAGTGCTGTTCCATATTAAACTGCGAGTAAAAATTTCAGAGAGTTAATATTTTCGCTTTTGAACTCCAATACTTATTAACAATATATATTTTTAGCACTTCTGCACAAACAAGTCTATATCGATTGTATATTTTACATTTGTTTTGTATATTAGACAGTAATGGTACAACTTGGGCTTTACTGGTTATTATGTGATAAGAAATGCTGCAAGAGGCATGGTGGCATGTATGTAACACATTTGTCCCTTTGTTCATAACAATTATTATTGGAATTGTGTTTCATTAAGTGACACAAGGTACAGACATTTCACTATATTTATCTATTGAAATAGAACAAGCAAAGTTATAATGGGGATATGCTTTCTACACATGGCTATCATTTAGTGATTAATCCTAAATAATTGTAACCTTAATCCTGCCTTATATAAATGAACATGACTATGTTTTAGATTCCATTTTATAGAAAATATATCTACATAGATATAGTTTTACGCGGTATGATGTGATAAAATAATATTTGAAAAACAATGGGAAAAACAACATTTTAATGCATGATTTTTAACTGCATTAAAACATTTTGTTAATTGCATAATGCCTTAGGTTTTTATAACGTCTCCGTCATTCTTACAATGATCTTCATTCTTGACTTGTCAATTCCCTTTGATTTTACGTTTTTCTTGTTATGTCTTCCCGACAATGCATCACTTAAAAACAAAAGGTCCAACATTCATCAGTATAATTTGCATGGCATGCAACCAGTTCAGCTTTTTGCTTGAGTACTGTACACAACATTGCACGTTTGGATCTCGTTTCTACTGGTAAAGCACACACATTAAGCTAGGAGTTAGGTTAATGAAATAAAATTAACTACTCGTCATGCACAGGTGGTCAACAGAACATCCACAGCAAAAAATGTTCTCATATACGCCAAACATTCGCTTCTTACAGCAGTATAAACAGAAACATCATGGTGCTGACATTAAATGTGCATTAATATAGAGCGTGAATATTGATGGAAATTAATCATTTCTTCACACTAGCCGTATATAGGCTAAGGTTTTTGATAGATCGATTCAACATGAAAAATGCAATGCCACGGCCGATATTTGAACCACAGATCTCTTTTTTTTTTGTTTTTGTTTTTCTTTTTTTTTTTGTTTTACGTCCTCCAACGTTAAGTCATATCGAACGGTGAATTAAGTGGGTTAAATGATGCTCATGTGCCCAGGGTCCATGGAGCTTAGAGCTACCCGACATTCGTCTTTACAGATAAGGGAAACCCCCGGAAAAACCTTATCCAGGTAACTCACCCTGACAGAGATTCGAACTCGGGACCTCTTGAACGTGAGGCAGACACGCTACCATCTACGCTACCGAGGATGGCTACAGTTCTCCTGGTTTCCGTCCAGTCGCTCTAACCCATTGAGCTACCATGGCCAACTTGCCGTCATGACATTAAATTCTCCATTTGACTCATATTTCCCCGGTGGACCACTAGGGGCTCTCGCATCCGAGATAGACCGATTGTGGCAACTTATTTTCGTAAGCAATTCATCATTTAACTCTTATTATTTTAGTTAATTGATGGAATTTTAAAATTTTCTTCACACTAGACGTATATAGGCTAAGGTTTTTGATAGAGTCAAGATGAAAAATTCAATGCCACGGCCGGGATTCTCCACGTGAAGAATTTAATGTCATGACGGCAATTTGGCCATGGTAGTTCAATGGGTTAGAGCGACTGGAGGGAAACCAGGAGATCCATGGTTCAAATCCCGGCCATGGCATTGAATTTTTCATGTGTGTCTGTGTGTGTGTATGTGTGTGTGTGTGTGTGTGTGTGTGTGTGTGTGTGTGTGTGTGTGTGTGTGTGTGTGTGTGTGTGTGTGTGTAGGTTAAGTTCCCTGTTTTAACATTCCCTGTTTCCCTGTTATTCCCATTTCCATTCATTCCCTGTTTAACACCTAATTTGTCTCCTCAGAAGCGATGCTTATCCTCATAAATGCGCCAAAGATAACTTTTGAAATTAAATAACTCCCTTTTAATTCTTGGTGCCTCACACCGCTTTCTTAGCTATCACTATAGCTGTTACAACTTAAAAACTGATTACACTAGCCATATTTTGTGTGCTTATATCTTTTGTTTGCCTTTACTCTATCTCTTCACATTCGCAATATTTTATTTTTTCCTCTTAATATACTATACGTTTCCAAAGGTTATAACTTATGGACCTTATGTCATCTAACATATGGATTGCTGGTCAAACATGACTTGTTATCACTGATCCAAGTTGATCAAGGACATAGAAAAAGTAGCTAACCCTGCACAAACGCTGGAATAGATATTTTCACACAAAAATGCATAATACACATTCAATTAAAAACAGCAGGACACTTTATACTTTAGATGTTTCCATTCAAATTATTCTTTAACCGAATCGCCCCGCCCCCCAAAGCTATAAAGTTATTCCATGCATGCTAAATTAAAATTAACGATGAAATGGAAAATGAAGTTGCTGTCCGTAACATTTGTTCATAAATGAACAGGTAAAGTCGGAGATAGTTGTGACCAAAATATTTTTTAAAAATATTAAAGCTCAAAAATGATTGTTTTATGCAGTTTATATTTATTCAAGCAATCCACTTCAGCAGACAATTTTTCTTAACGTCTGTTATACTAACGACTATCATTTACGTGATAAAAACGCATGTCAAAACAAAACCTTGGGGTTAATTGACAAAATATCTAATGCACAACAAAATAACTCAACTGAAGTCAGTAGATTTTCTTGACATTTCGGCTCTAAAGACTTAAATCCTATGCGGTACTAGTACAAGAGATTAACGGATTTAGATCTCTTACTCTGGTTTTTTGCATGGCTAGGAAATAAAAGACTGAGATCTGCACTCGCATTACCATCTCTACTCATTCCTGTACAAAGAATTCTTAAAAGTGCTTATTGCCATAACAGTTAATGTTAGTCGAGAAAAAAATTTCGTAGACATGCTTTTATTACATGCTTCCTTACAAGTAAAGTAGGAAAATACACTAGGCCTAACGATAATCAATTATATTAAGAGATGGTCGTGATATGATATTACATGCTCAGGACATTAAAAATAAAATAAAGGGTGCCTATTTGAAAAATACAATTATTTCAAAATATAAATCGGCAACAAGGTATATTTTGGAAATCGTTATTACCATAAAAATCTATTAATTGTGTGCTTTGACAAAATCTTCATTTTTGTGCAGTAAAATGTTGTTTTCCTTTACGTTTTACCAGTTATGTAAAAATCGTCCAAAGTGAAGAGGATTCTATAGAACATTTAGGAAAATTTAACATATACATCTCATTTGTCATAAAATTATCTTAAACATGAAACAGTTGTTTTTGTTTAAGCCCAAAACATTATTGTTTATACATGTTATTTTAAATTTACGTTTAAATGTTTAGAAAGAAACTCTTATAAAATGTTGAAATATTTGAGATATGAACAAGATTAAGCAGTGAGTGAAAGAAAGACGTGTGATAGAGAAGATTATGATTTTTTTAAAACATGTGTAGGCATTGGACATTACGATAACGAAAAATCAATAATCTTGTCCTTCTGTAAAAGACGCAAAAGGAACAAGACTTGCTTTCATAAGTGCTGGTGAAAGAACCAGAAAAGTATTTCTGAAGTGTAATATTGTAATCTTTAAATACAAAGAATAAGTGAAGGAAAACTAAATTAATAATTATTTCTTAAATTACGCAAAAGAAATACAGTTAATTTGAGACTACGACCATGGGAGGAGAAAACCCGCATTCGGCAAGAGCTAAACGAGACAAAATCACACAACAAAATTTTATAATCACGAAATTATTCTACAGTGCAAAACAATCTTCGGCTTCAATAAATATAAAGAATAAACATTTCTTTATCATTCAATTTTTAAAAATTATATGACAGGACTCATCATCCTAACTTGGAATTTCACCTCATCTCAACCGAAATTTTATTATAAACATATAGTATTTATAAACAAAATTGTCAGATCTACTTTTGAGATCAGCATCTTCAAAAATTGTTCACGTAAAGAATAGTTTGATATGTGTAGTATTTTCTCGATAATCGTGTCATATCGTTAAAAGAACAAACATATTATGTGAACGTTTGCCAAAATGCTTTCTTTCGATATTTTATTCAGAGGATCTAATAATACAATACAATAATACAAAATGTAGCTGGAATACAATAGTTTTTTACCCAATATGTATGTACGTGATGGAGAAAATAGAAAAATAACGACTCTCAATTTTAAGTATAGAAGTATTTGAAACGCAAGGCAATAACAAAGAATATCTCTGAAATGGTAAGTTCCACGAAAAAAAATATATTTAACATAAACTGCATGCTTTAACGATATATTTTATGTGGTAAGGTTTTGCCTATCCTTCATGGTTTACCAGTTATACAAAAGTTATTCAGAATGAAGGACTTCAAACGTCTTCCCAGATCTAACTCTTCCCATCTTTCAATCGTCATGAAAAATGTCTTCTACTATATGAAATTTCAGTTAATATCATTGGAGTCATTTTTTAAGAAATCGAATAGTCAAAAGAATACCATATAATGGAAGATTTATTGGAGAATTTTTCCTGGAAATCTCGATGTCGCATAGTGCTTTTTCCGCTACTTGACTTCAACATGTCCTATATCTTTTTTATTACTGACACTATCAATTGCCGTTATCATGTCAGCGACGTCATTATGCCGAAAATCTGTTTTTCCCTTATTTAACCGCTTTTAATGTATCAGTTTATTTAAATGCCTGTTTTCATTAGTTTCACACATGTACACCCATGTCCAAGGCGGGACTCGAACCCGCAACGCTCTACGCGGCGGAACGCTACGGACATACGCTCTAGCGATCATGGCTACAAACGCCGGCAATTTCGTCCCATAGGAGTTCTTCCAAAAAGAGTTCATGCCAAAAATCTACTGAAAGAGGCTGTCGCTTTTAAGCACATTTAAAAACCACCGAATATGTAGTTCGTGTGGGTTTGTGTGACCGACATAATTCAAAAGTGACAAATCTGCTAACTTCAAAATATGGAGCTCAAAGTCCTCAACGGATACGCGCGAAAATTATCAAGAAAATCTCACATCACAGACTCTCTTAAAATGAACCTTTTCATTTTATCAAAAATGGTTCAAATGATTTTGGTTTAAATACTACATCTTCAACATAGTATCATGATAAACGTTATGTACATCATAAATTTAGTTGGAAGGTCCTCTTGAACTGGACGAATCTTGCATAACTGCTAAACCATAAGAGAGAAAAGTATCTTATACAGCCTGTTAAAACAATAAGTTAATGTTATATTGTTGTGGAATCAACTATTTCAGGGATATTTCTTATTTCCGAATTCTTAAACACTTGCACGTTTCGATTTATCTTTTACTCTGCAAATATACCTAATGGAATTTCAAAGCCATCATAGAGCGACCAGCTCTTAAGAGGTTTGACCTTTGCTTTAAGACCATTGTATTCCAACTAAAAACATACCTATAAATTAAAATTAAGTAGGTAGAAGGACAAGTGTTTATAAGAAGAGTTACAGGAGTAGAGGAACTTGCGAGTGCTTCATATCAATTTTTTCTAAGACCGTCTCCTTAAAGGGTCACCTTGTGTACTTCCGGTAAGTTTTTATAAATGAAATTGTACGGGCACATTGTCTGTAACAGTAGAGGTAAAGGGCACTAAATTAATTAGAAAGCCGGAGTGATAGTATACTAGAAGAGAAACACATTTTCTGATACGCGAGTGTTCTGATACGCTGATATGTGTGTGTAATTTTGTGGTTACCTTTAATTAAACAGTAATTAATTACACGAGTTAATTAAAACTCGTTATTTTATTTGCATACACATTAGACTATTTTTATTGTACATACTTTCTTGTATGTGTAAATGCTGCATTCCATTCATCAACCAACATCACCAGATTCTCTATAAACAAGATGCCATGATCAAAGTGTAGGCTAACATACCACACACATAAGTTGGCACGGAAAGTACCGCACACCACCACAGCAAACGAAAAAGGAAAAATCTATGGAGATTTCTCATTGAAAACACAGTTTCTCCGAATATATAAGCGTTTTAAAAAGTTATAAATGTGTGTATGTGTGTTTAAAATAACTCAAAACCGAAATTTTGGATAAATACCAACTTGGTATTTGATTTAGCAAATTAAAGACAACAAAAATTTTCAAGAGAACATTCTCCACCCTTAATAACAATTTATATAAATTTATAAATTATTTTTCTCAGAATGTTTCTGTTTAATTAAAACTGTATATACCTATTTGTAGATACTTGCACTATAAATAGAAAAATATATTAAATATTTTGGGAACAGCCTGTGAAGTCCTGTTCTTCTAAATAAAAGTTGCACATGTATCACATGATCCACCATTAGAGATAGAGAGAACCTTGCTATACAGAAGAATCTAATGTGCTTAAAATACATTGTTGTACATCTCCAACACATTTTTGTAGCATTAATATGAATATTCAAACATTTGAAGTATATCTACTTAATGGCCAAGACGCTCTAAAGAAGCTAAAAAGAGCAATAGCGATTTGACTACAAGGTCACACCCCTTCATCTCTCTTGGACATCCAAAGAAATGTAATAAAACAATGCCAACGTTTATCTCAGAGAAGATAAAAAAAGGTTAGCTTTGTTGCAATCCGCAAGAGAATGTGTAGAGAAAGTAATTCAATGTATCAGATAAAATGTTACTGTATGACATCTTTAAATTTAAGTTAAAGAAACGAAAACTGTGTCATTCTACCTAACTTTAAAATACTGCACAATACCACTCATGGTAATCGGCTTATATACATACCCATGGACTTCAAAGAATGTCCTTTAAATGCTCTAACTACCTTTTGAAGTCACATCTTTAAAGGAAGTACTCAAGGTTAAGTACACAAATTAGTTTCCTGAAACTGATAATCCACAGGAAACGGCCTTTAAAATTACATCTGTATACATCCTGTCCTGTTTGCAGGACCATTTATTTAAGAGTAACCCAAATATAAAGTAAGCTAACAGTTTAAATGAATAATAAAAAGGAAATTCTTTGCGACATATTTTTGCAGTCGTTTTACGTATTACCATTTCTTTATTTAAATTCCCTAGTAAATTCATTCAAATATTTAATACACGTTTTCTGTAGGAACCTACTTTAAAGGAAATGTCCGTAATGAAAGCCATACTTAAACATTGGAGTTTCGCTTTTAACTTCAGCATTAGTAAATAGTTATTTAGAAAATAGCAAATGCTTCACATTTTGATTTCAAACAAACTTTAAAAGACATAAATGCTTGTCACACATAAACGGATAGAGAAACAATAATTATTTTCAAAAGCAGCTCAGAATTTTCATTCAATGCCATAAACAGGTGCTGGTTATATAATGTCGTCAGCCTAAGACCAATTATTTTTGTACTATATATAGCCGATTGTGAGTTGTTTAAATGATAAACTAGATTTCTTTATTGACTTGATGCGCTAACCAGGTCCCATGCTTCAGTACTGCACTCCATTCATGACGCTCACTATGGGAAAAAATGGAGGATGCAGTGGTCGTGCGGCAGGCCCTACCTGTTCGTAGGGCTGTTCTACCATGCTAAAACTACCTTAATTGTAGGTTAAACAAACAGGTGCCTCTCATAAGCAAATTATGTGGAATGAAGTTTGAAACTGGAAAGCATTTGCTAAATAGAATGGAAGCAGAAGCCGATGTGAGGGAGAAAACTTTTAAGTAAAACGATATTCAATGAAGTTGTAAGCATAATTAATTAGGCCGTTCAATAAAGAACTTCCTTCTTTAATACTCTGTATTCTAAAATAACTGAAACTTGCAAGAAATGAAAATTTGCTCCATCCTACGTATGCCTTCTACATATTAAAATATTACATTTGTAACAATAAAAAATTACAAATGTTAATGTAGATTACGTCCAAAGTGTTGAGTTGGAAGAATTTCCAGAAAACGAAAATTAATTTTAGAGAACCAGCCTCAGTTAAATGTACTCTTTACAGATTTGGTAACAATTCTTTTTAATCATTCGTATTTTAAAGTATAAAATACTTGAACATAAATTAAGAGGAACAGACAAGTAACAAAAAGAGATACCATTATCAATTAAAACGTCTAATCATGGAGCTTCATAGACCCGGATTCATTTGAGTATCATTTCACCCATTTTATTCATTGTTCGATATGACTTAAAGTTGGAGGACGTAAATAAAATAAAATAAACAAATGCTAGGAAGTATAGAAGTTTCATGTTCTGTCTTCAGCTCTAAGTTTATTAGCTCCCTCTTCTTAAATTCCAAAGATTTATCAACGTTTTTGGGTGAGGTGCTTACAAAATTAGCAGAGCAAATAGTTTCCATTTAAAACCTGAAAATTCTATCAGGTTTTGATCTAATGGAAAAGGTACAAAAATCAATGTCAGAAATTATAAATGCTTTTGTAAAACTTCTCATTAATGTATCAGTAATTCTCACTTTGCATATACTTTCCCATTCAGTTTAATTACTAGGTAATATAGAAACTTCTGAACAACATTTATAAATTAATGTTAATACTTTAAATTTGTCCTGACGGTACGCACTGAATCTGCCTGCATCCCTTTGTTATACACAATAGAGAAGAACATTATGTTTATATGAAAAGACCAAATATCACTACTGGTACTTCAAATATACTGTTTTCAGTGAAAATTTTTCTTAAGGAAAGATAAACCAGTGCTGCCCCTTTAATTCAAAACACTTGGCCTTACAATTCCATTGTTTGGTTTCTTGAGTATTTTCTGTGGCTCGATAGTGGTTTTAGTATTTAAATGCCCCAAAAGAAAAAGTAAGAGGAAGAAGACTTACCCCTGAAGTCGACCTTGGCTATTTTGTCGCCCTTCCACTTGGCTGACACCTGGAAGTGTTTGACACGTAACGTGAGGGACATGACTGGCGCAGCGCAGGATGCACTAGACACACTGCATAGCTCCCACTGACCCACTAGCTACGGCTCCTCGTGAGCCACTACCAAGGCTGCCCAGACACTCGGAGCAGCACCGCTGACACATGCGCCCTAATATCTTGTTGATTCTAGGTAAATATGGGTCACGTGCACTCGCTTCTTTTGTTGTATCGCTATCGATACATTGGATCTAAAACAAAATAAGCATAATAGTGTACACTTTAGGAGACGAAAGTGAAACTCAGAACTATTAAAATGTGTGCAGTTGGAGAAATATTGACGGTTAGAAATTCCTTAGCGTATCAAGAGCCTTCTATAAAGTAAGGTCATGAACAACCTTAATAACAGAACACGCTGTTTCTTAAAATAATTAAATAAAAATAATACAATTTACTACTACTGAGCTGTTGATTCATTTCATACTAACATTTTTATAAAGGTGGGTTTTTTCTTGGGATTTTTAGCATTAAACATTTTTTTTTATTTTAGACGGGGAGCTGGCCGATCGCAACAAACTCCAACCTGGAGCACCAGGGAAATGATTCCGGGTGTACCTTACCCTAGTACAACTGTTTCCACTGCAACGAGTTCGTACTACTTTGGAAATAATTGAAGAGAGCAGACTAAGATGGTATGAACATTTCATAGGAATTCCAAAAGAAATAATACCAAAGAAAATGTTGGCATGGGAGATGGAAGGGACAAGGAGGAAGGGGCGACCTAGAGAGAAGTGGATGAATGCCGTTAAAAGGGGCATGGAAAAAGAGGATTGGCAGACAGGGCTGTTGAGGACAGAGAAACTAGGAGACTAAAAATTTCTTGTATGGGACGGAAAACCATTGTAGTTTGCAACAATTGCGGGGAAAAAAATGAAGTTCCATACATATATTAGCTCTAAAGAATATTTGCATCAATACCCAATTGCTTTATATGTATAGTGTTTAACGCAGGCTTTCACTACATACGACACCACAGACGGTGATATCGATGATTCATGAGATAAAGATGGAGTACTGGTGGAATGAGATGGCGGGGAAAACCGGAGATCCCGAAGAAAACCCACTCCAGCGCCATGTTGTCCACTACAAATCTCAATTTGCTGTCGCCTAGGATCGAATCCGGGCCGACTTGGTAAGAGTCAAACTGTCTAACCACTCAGCCACGGCACGGCCCAATTGCTTTATATGCGCTTTCCTATATGTAAAATAACAGAGTTACACACCTTACAAAATCCTCTTTCCTGCAAACGTAAATTATACTTGGGTTCTCTAATAGCAGTTTCATCGGTAGTATATGAGATTAACAGCTCTAGTGGTCGAGTATCGATAGTAATACAGGATCATGCTAAAGATATCTAATTTCCCCATCTTTGTATACCTACCTGCAATGCCGTTCCGGCACAAGGATAAGTTGAGGGTATACCATCTGATCCGGCTGCCACATCATTCGCGTAAGCAGAACCCTTCTTGCGTTAGAACAGCACGCTACGCGGTATATCCAGTGGTGTGATCGAATTTTGTTCTGCTCCGAACGAAGAGACTTAAAGTAGCGTGTGTAGTACGTAATAATAGGCAAGAAAGCGTAAACAACTGAAAATGTCTTAGAATGTTTTCGTTTTATGTTAAAGAGTCTTTTTTATTTCAAGAGAATAAACTTACACTTTAGATTGACAATTTACTGCTAAAATTTTATGTGACTTGTCCGTAATTACCTTATTTTTACAGTAACCACTACGTACTTAGTGTATACAGGAAGTATATAGGGGAAGTATTGCATTCCACCAAAAGAAATAATTCTGAGATTTCAGTGGAAATACAGTAGAACAAAATCTTTGCACTCGTTGTGTGATGACATTTAATCACTAAGGTCATATAAGCAATGAATGAGAGATATTTTTTTTTTTTTTTTTACTTCGTTTGAAGTCAAGTCTTTTTATGAGGGCGGCTGACGCATGAGACAGACACGGTCAGGCAGCGCTATGTAAAAATATTCCTCTGCACTCTGCTGCTAAAATGTCAAATGTCTCTAAGGAACGAAAGAAGCAGTGACCAAAACGATAGCTCATCAGTTCGGAAAAAAAAACACAGGTACACATGCAGTCTACAGTAAGGACCGTCAAATCGTATTGAATCAAACAAAACAGCAGAATTAGCCAAAGTTTTGATTATGTTTGCATAGAAAACTAAGAACTACAGATGCACTACTTTCCTTCATATTCTGTTTATCTTGAGGTAAAGGCGCAGATTAGTCGCATTAATGTTTAGATTTACTCTAAAAAGAGACTGACTGAGCGAAAAAAGAGAAGTGACTTAATAATAACTATGAAATGGACTCCAATAATAATGCTGACTTTCACATTTACATTTTTACAGGCTTTCCACTTTTCAGCAGTTAACTTACTGTCCTCCACCAATTTTCTATACTTCTCTGT
>CM060952.1:123867121-123874621 GCA_030765055.1 Mantis religiosa | reverse complement strand
TAACTGGAAATCCTGTGTGTTATACGATGTATATTTAGCGTTGTTAAATCCAAAGGAGGTCGCTATATGAAACTATGTATCTTCAGGCTAGAAGAGACGTAAATGCGACGGCAGTGGATTGTGTTGGCTGATGCAGGACATGTGTACCTTCCTGTTGCGGTGTGGAGCATCAAAATTAGCTCCGGCAGATATAAATCATCATAAAGGTTGTGTTACGGACTCGTGTTCTTTGACCCGGCAGGAGAAGGTGACCCAATTCTTTATTAAAACTGACTTTGATTCTTGGGTCATCCTGAAGTTTAAATTTTAATTTTAGCAGGATTCTATATATCTCAAATGCTGTTATCCATAAAATAAGGATACAGTTTTTGAAAGCTATAGTGGAATTATTTAGTCCTTATTCGAATCTTATTTGGATTCGATGGTAAGGCCGAAGTCCGTAAGCGGAAACTATGTCTTAAGGGCCGGGAGAGAGACGCGTATAAAAATCCCTTTTAGTGTAAATGTATTACTCAACAGAGCGTTGAGGCGTATCGACCTTCAGGTGACCAGCGCTGCCGTCGTTCCTTATCAGGTCTTATCTGATCGATTAGAAGAGTGAAATATTAGTAAGTTGACGTACAGAAATTTACGAAACACAAATAGAGCGATTGGAAGAGCTGCGTGTGTCTATATAATTTCTCGCGCCTGTCGATGTATGACACATTGCTGTCCAGAAGACATGATTATATCTGAACAGAGTACACATACACTGCACTCACTGTGTATGTGTGATAAGCTGAGGTAAACATCTCTGTATTGCGAATTTTTTACCATAAGCTTTCTCGCTTTGTCATTTAGTAAATTATGCAGATACTGTTTTTCTTGAAGATTTTATGGTTGAGTGTTCAGTTAGTTATATGAAGATACGGTGAAAGATGAATAGAGAAGTGAAAAGAGAGGTAATGAAGGATGAAACTAATCGTGATACGTAAGAATAATCTCAATATTAGCAACCAAGAAAAGGGGGTAAGAAAATTCTTTCCTCTAAATATGAGCCTCAGATTCTATTGCCTAAGAGGCACGAGAGTGATAAACGCTACATATCTATGGCTTCAATTGCTGTTAAGGTATAGTCACCCTACTCGAACGGTTACCATGGATTTTATCTTTGGTAATAACTACCTCCCAGATAACTTACTGATTACTCCACGTGGAGTAAACATCTATGTCATTTGTGATTCCTGCAAATTCCATTGGCTGAAGTGATGCGTTCATTGGTGTTTAGCACACGAACGGGGGGCGCGTCAGTAACCCTCTCACTCTTACGTACCAGTTTTTCTCTATGACTTCAAATTTCCTAGATACACAACATAATTAAAATGGTAATAGCGAAAATTGACACAATTAAGTCAAACAAAAATACACATTCAGAACGTTTGAAATCAATACTGTTTTGCATATATGAGCATGATGTCAATAAAAGGTCCAAATAAGCTCAGAAGATATTTTTTACTTTAGTTGGTTTTGAAAAATGCAATGACGGAGCTCTTCTTTTGTTTGCCGTTTCAGCACTCCCTAAGAAGACCCTAGGAACAGTCACCCATCATCGAAGGGTTCCAACGGCCAAACGGCCATGGAAACGGTGATCTATAGTAAGAATGTCTTGGTGAAAACGTTAATTTGGGAAACTTTTCTTTTAAGTGATTGAAGGCCTCACTTTCTTTATCCAGAGCTTTTACAAAGATCTTGATAAGACCCAAGTTGATATGAAGGGGAGGCAAAATGATTTTATCGGGGTCAACCAGTGGGATACTGCTCACACTTACGTTTCCAGGAACATATAAACATATGAACATCAAAACAGAAGAACATAAAAAAGCGAGATACTGAATACGAACAATAAAAAACCTTTGAAATCTCAAAAATGGTACGTGCTAGAACATTTTGAACGGTACATTCGGATTCTACACAACAAAATACATTCTAGTTGATGTATCACATCCCAGATGCAAAATGTTTGTTGACTAGTGTAATTAACTGTAGAATAAAGTTGTACTATCGTGATCAAAATATTGGCATAGAGAAAGACATGCAAAGATCGCATTACTCTCTAGTTTACGGTGCAGATAATGAGAGCCGCAGCTGGAATGACGTCACACTGTGGTCAAGGATTGATTGTGTTACTGTGCTGATAATTTCCCACGAGAACTCTACCGAACGATACAAGAGTTTCCTCAGTAGAGCTCGTGAAAAGAAGCTTTGTGCTGCTCGTTCAAGTTCAGGTTCAGCTCTAACAAAGTACAAGACATTTATGTCCGATTTCACCAACAGATGTTATGACTTAAAACGAGTTTAGCAATAGTTAAAACAAACATTACATTTCACCAATAAGGGTTAAATCGTGTTAAATCTCTTGTTAAAGTAAAAAACCAAATTTCTGTAGTTAAGTCCTTAACAATTCTAAATAGTCAAGATGGCGGGCGTGAACGCAGCTGTTGATGTCGATTTACTATATTTAAGACCGTCTAAATGGCATTCGTAATAGAATACGGCCTATGAGGACAAATTGTTTTGAAAATTTTATACAGAGGTACAAGTGTTATAATGGTTACTGTGGAAGTACAAGAGAGATTAGAACATGCATCGAATGGAATATGCCGATCTCGCCATTGCTTCAAGTATTAATAAGTTTGTTATTTTATAATTCACTGAATTATGTGAATAATACGCTGTCAACCTCCCGTCCTGAAACGTTCAAGTCACTCGTCTTTCTTCACTTCCCGTTTTAAATTTACTTAATACTGAGAACATAAATCGAAATATGCCGATCTAGCCTTTGCTTCAAGTATTAATAACTGCGGCTTTGTAATTCACTGAATTATGTGGATAATACACCATCCACTTCTTGCTTTGAAACATTCAAGTCACTTGAACTTCGCACGTCGTTTTAAATTTACGTAGTATTGACGAAGTTGTTTCATGCTTTTAGTAGTGACATATGCATTTGAATTAACTTCGTTTCCAATATTTTCCACGTGACATCCTTCTCTTTTACATTCACCGCACCCTTCCTCTTTTTTTCCACGATATCCTTACACTTCGTCAGCAATTCAATTAACAATTATTTCTCCATCGAAGACAAATTTGTCTCACTGCTTTTGTTTACCATTTTGTTCACCCGCCATTTTTTCAGCTGTGTGCAGACGAAAATGAAAACAAAAGCGCATCGCAGTACGTTCAGAAAATAATGCGACTCATCCGTAAACTTCTATAGCTATAATATTTACAAGTTTCTTGGAGTTAACATTGTTTGTTAACATTTTCAGAAAACAGTTAGCTGAAATGCAAGAAATTTAACAGTAGGGATAGCGCTGTGACAATTGTTACGTTACATTTGTTAACGTCGATTTTAACATATGTTGGTGAAATCGGGCATTAGAGTTGCATAGAGCTTCGCAGTTTTCGAAGTTGGTCAACAAATTACTGGTTAACTTAATAAAGAGCTAGTTTGGTGTAAGTGTGTGTGTATGTGTGTGTGTGTGTGTGTGTGTGTGTGTGTGTGTGTGTGTGTGTGTGACTGTGTGGTATCAAAATATTTTGATAAATCTTTCACTACTGAAAAACTTAATTATTCTGAAATACTAGTCTGTAAAACACCATATAATTTATATTCATAAATTACTGAAACATTAAGAATGAGTACATTATAGCTATATAAGAATACGATACAAAGAAGTTTTAGTTGAGAATATGACATGGAGCAGAAATATGTTGCCACCCCAAAGAATATGAATGTAAAATAAACAAAATACACCGAATATTTTATGACAAGCAGTAGAATCAAATGTATTTACACGTTGGAATATGCATACTATACCAATGCCAAAAATAATTCAATTAACATTTTAATTATCTTGATGAAAGAAAGTTTTCCTTATTTACCTTTACACATACCTATGTTGTAACTTCGTTAATAGGGCATGCTCAATTATTTTAAGAGAGAACATTGCTAACACAAGAAATCAGAGAGCGGGTTGTATTTTAGAGAGTGCATGTATTCTCCAAAGAGGTTAACCTCTTTGGTGAATTAAGAGTGCAGAATCTACATGTTCACCAGCTTCACAGCTACCTCACTTTCAAGAGGTCAGGGTGAGTTACCTGGATAAGGATTTTCCGGGGTTTTCCCTTCCCTGAAAGATGAACGTCGGTTAACTGTAAGCTCTATGCACCCTGGGCACATTTGAGCAGCATTTCACCCATTTTATTCGACGTCCGATATGACATAACGTTGGAGGGCGTAATTTTTTTGAAAAGAAAAAGATTCACTTCTCTTTCATTGTATTACTCGACAGAGCGTTGAGGCGTATTGCCCTTCACGTGACCAGCGCTACCATCGTCTCTTAACTGGCCTTATCTATCGATTAGATGAGTGAAATATTAGTAAGTTGATGTACAGTAACTTACGAAACACAAATAGAGCGATTGGAAGCTGCGTGTGTCTATATTATATGATTTCTCGCGCCTGCCGATGTATGACACATTGCTGTCCAGAAGAAATGATTATATCTGAACAGACCATACATTCACTGGAGTGGCTGTGTATGTGCGGTAAGCTGAGATAAACATCTCTGTGTTGCCAATTTTTCACGATACGCTTTCTCGCTTTGCCATGTAGCACATGTTAAGTGTTGCTGTATTATGTGACAACTACGTACCTTTTATATTGCCAGCGATCGCGTTGTGTTGGAGCCGCCGCAAAGCCAGAGCTATACGCGTGGGCAGGAAAGAAAGGTAGTGGCGCGCAGCGCTGAACGCTTGCCGAGAGAGAAACAAAGAGAGAAAGAGATAGAGTGATGTCTGGATATTTCCGTCTTTCTCTCGCCGCCGTGATCTTTGTCGGAAGTTCTACTGCATTCTTTAACAGTGACTGGAGGTATAAAAGTCCCGCAAAGTGTTAGAGCGTGGTCAGTTGCTAGTTGAGTTGTGTAGTTGTGCAGTTGCACTGGTGCAGTAATTGTGAGTGTGTGAACATTTGAACTGTGCCGCAGCGAATTCTTTTCTTTGTTTACGTAAGACGGCGAACGAGACGACCTGGAAGTCGATTGATTGTCAATGTCACGTTATTTTGCTGCTGCGATGGTTGTACAAAGCGTCTTTTTACTGCAATAAAGTATTTTAAATTTCTACAAGCAAGACTTTTGATTCTACCAACCCACGAAATCACAATATTATTAAAATCACTTAAGGGCACTGGGAGGTTATTTTTACCCAGACAAGGCTAATTTTTACCAATATTAAAATTTGTATATATGGAAAACTAAATATTATCATAAATTGAAATTCGCTATGATTACTGTATAAGGATGTGTGCATTTAACTACTGTATAATATTTAAATTACGTTCACATAGGTCCATGCAAAAGGGACATAAATCACACCATGTGTCCTGAAAAAAATATTGCACCCTGTATTTCAGGTGCACTTTACTTGTAGGAATTTAAAGCTACATGCACCAAGTTTTATCCTAAATAACCTAAGATACAGTTTTATAATATTGTCTAAATGAAAATCACATATAGTTTATACTATGCACATGAAAAATTAATTAGTTTTGAGGAAAAAAAGATAATATTTTCAAGGACTGGATATTTGTTTTAACCATTTTATAAATCACATGAATATATATGTTAGCCGAATGTGTTCAAGGAACATTGAAAAATAACCACTACAAATTTTGTGTGAATATCTTTTATAGTTTTTGAGAAACATGCACCGAAAGTATGAAAAATCAAGGTTTTGGGAAATCACGATGAAAGATTAAGCACCATTCTCAGGAAGTGGCCATGTTTAAATTGACGAATTAAAGGGCTTTAATACCAGCTGACAACCTATGTTATATATCATTTTAAAGCTGAAGAATTATATAATTTTTAACATTAAAAACAAAAAATGGCTTTTTTGAAACCTATCGACCTCCCAGTGTCTTTAAAGCAACAAAAAGTCACAAAACTTTAAAGCTTCTGCGTACTCCGATCAATTGGACAGCCAAAGGGGTACTTAAGGCTATGCACAAATTCAGAACTTGAAAAGCTGATATTAGGAGCTAGGGATTCAGACGTACTGCCGATATTTCACAACCTTTTGCAGAAATGTCAGAATTTTCAGCCATTATTATGATTAACTAGGGTGTAAGGGATAAAAGAAAGGAATAAGTATAAAAAAGCCTTTATTAGCTTCATAAGTGCGGGAGAATGTATGAAATTCATTCGAGATTTGAGTTTAAAAAGCCATTCGTGCCACTCCAGACAGTTGCCAGTTAATCTGCAAGCGCCGTTCCCAGTGCACATGCGCTGATTACGAAGTGCAGTGCTTGACCAGAAGGTTCTAGATTCTGTGTCATTTTTCTTTCTCCCTCAAACCGCGGGAATTCATAAACTCTCAAAATAACAATGACTTTGAATAAAAGTTAATTTAGTTCACAAATGCGATGAATAGCTAAACAGAACAATTCACAAACCTCAGCAATAATGGAGCGCAAATTGTGCTATATGCGAGGTCTGGTAGAAAGTGTTATGGTATCATCATAACTCATAACTTCACTCTATAACTGCAGCTTGGAAAGAATGATGGTATATTATACAAGTAATATTGTGTATTACTATAGTAAACCAATCGAAGATGGACAATTCAGGGTACCTAAAATGGAAGGCTTCAGCACTGCGGCTAGGAATAGAGCTAGACACAACAGGTGAGGAAATATATAGCAGTAGCACAAAGGTCCTCCGTCAAATGATTCTTCGCTACTGGTTCTTTTACAGAATATACTTACAAAAGTTTATTCTTTTATGTGTACGACTAAATGGTATATTTATTCAAAGAAAAGCATAACCACATCAATTCCAGCAAAAGCATGGTGAACAGACTTCACCTGCTTTTATAGTACATAATATAATATGCAAGATTAAAAAGACAAACAGAAGGAAAGGGAAAAATATCACTGCAAGAAAACCTTATAGCATGAGTATAGCATCGTATTTATAAACAAGCAATAAAAGAGACGGTAAACCGTATTGCATGTGCTCGATTATATTGAATAAAGATAAATAAGAAAACACACTAACAATAAATGAAAAATGGCATAAGGTAAAAGTAAATAAAACTAAACACCAACATCGGTCGGTACATTTAGCTCTTCTTACACTCTCCTTTGCGCTAACAGCCTTCTCAGATATCAGCTGTGTCCCCTTAAAAGTAGAACCTTATCTATCCTCTTCGCATATTCCCTGCTCTCAGTACTCCTATTTGATACTCCTATATCTTGCCCAGATATGCAACTAATACTCCTTGCAAATTGGGAAGATTCTCATAGCATTTTCATTAGTAATGTGTCGTTATCTGTCATGTTCCTCTCTAAGCCACAAGAACCCTTGATTTCTAAATTTTTCTTCTTTTTCTTTTTAATTTACGTCCGCCCCAACATTAAGTTATATCGGACGGTGAATTGATTAGGTGAAATGA